>JAOTRH010013127.1:0-22923 GCA_034768845.1 Heliamphora exappendiculata
ATATAGATGCTGCTTGATTTAAGAGATGTCCAAAAATAAATTATTGATGGCATTTTCGTCAGTTAGTTATTATATGGGACTAAATGTATTAGAAAAAAATTATGAGACTAAAACTCTGTTATCAATTGATAATAAGACATTTGCTTAAATTTCTCTATAAATTATAAAATATTACAATGTTATGAAAAAAGGTAAAAAAAATATAGATGGTAAAAGAGAAGAAACAAAAGACAGAGGCAAAAAAACATAATATTTTAAATTTTAATAATCAAAATATAATATGATTAAAGAACGGTTCAGTTCGATTTTATATGATTTTCTAAAAAAATAAATACGAGAATCAAATGATAATAAATGATTTTTAATAATTTGGAACATAAACCAAATTATATGATTTGCCTTCACTTGGCCAGTTTATCGGTTCCATCAATTTTTTAAAACACTTAAGGCTTATTTGTTATTTCAAATTGGCTTGGATAGCGAGAATAGTAATATTGGGAGTCCCACATATATTTTCATATACTTATAGATTATGGATAGGATTTCAAAAACCCTAGCTGATGATCCGCTCATTGGTGTCGTCGTCATTGTCGTCGGTGACGAATTTCGAGTTTAATCCGTCTTTCTCGCATTTGTCGAACCACGTTGAACCGTACATCTTCATGTACAGATTGACAAACACTATAGACATTTTGGAGATCTACAAACGTCGTGTACAGATCGGCGAATGCTGAAGATTAAGCAGAACATCGTCGTCTCTTCGAGAAGGTGAGACGGCGAGGACGAACGACGAGATGGTGATGCATGCCTTTCCTTCGACGAGACAGTGAGAACGAGCATCATTGTCTAAAGGATAGAAAATGACAACAACCACGTCTTTCCTCTGGCAAATCCTATCGTCGTCGGTGAAGCATCTGATTTTCCCCTTATTGTTATGAGTGTTACCCACGAAGGAAAAGAATTTACAACAAATTTACACAAAAAAACAAGTGAATGATTAAGGGTACGTAATATTAAAAATTTATAAATTTAATTTAATCTCATATTATTTAATCTTATCCAAATCAAATATGAATTTGTCTAGTCTATTATTTAATTCTATTTAAATCAAAAATAAAAAAACTACCACAACCTCATTATTAATCACACCTCATTACCAATCTATGCACTCATTCCACTTTATTACCAATCTATACACTAATCTCACATCATTATTAATCACAACCAACCTATACTGGTTAACAAATATGACCTAAATGACGAATTTAATGATTGTAAACTATGCAAATCTGGCTTCCAGATTACGAAATGAATAACACATGGGATTGTAATTATTGCAGATTGGAAATCATACCTATTTGGGATAAATTAAGAAACATTTTTCTGCTTATTTTTGTTTATCTTAATTTTTTTGTCTAAAATTTATTTATTTTTTAAATTGTGTAAATGATTGAACCAAAAAGTATAAAAATTAACTAAAATATGGAAAAGATAATGAAAATAAGACTCGGTTTGGGCAAATTTGTAAATGTATTTTTTGTGTGTTTTTCTTGACTTTTTCTATCTTTCAGCCAAAAAATATTTTTTCCAATCATCTCGGTGAGAGAAACTGAAAAGGTAAAAAAAATTTATCAAAATCTTTTTAAAAAGTTTATTAATAATGAAAATAATGAACGTAGAATTTGATTTTTTGATTTGTTTTAGTTTTTTTTATTTTAATAAAAAAATATTTTTCGTTTCGTCTCAATAAGTGAAGGCCAAAAAGTATAATATTATGACAAAAAAATAACAAAATCACTAAAAATAAAAACAAATAAAATAAAATAAAAACTAGCTATTATCACACACGAAGCTTAAGTAATATAAAATATGACTTATTAGCTTATTTTTGTTCCCTTTTTTATATTTTGGTTAAAAAATTTACTTTTTAAAATTGCCTCAATAAGAGAAATAAAAAAGATATAATAATTTAATTAAATTTAAATAATATTAAAAATAAAACTATATAAAATAAAACAAACGAATAAGCTATTATTTCAAATGCGTTAACATTTAAAGAGAACGGTAATGCCTTAAACAATTTACAATTTGAGAAATTCAAAAAATTAAGCCATTTTTTAAAACTCGTATGCCATGTTTGAAATGTGGGCTTTGAACATTGAACTCGACCATTAGTCTAAGAAATTTCTTAATTCCGTGTTTGTTTACTAAAATAGTGGTGTGATTAATTATTCTGGATGATTCCCTAATATCTTGTATTGGGGGATAATTAGTCCCATAAGGGAATGTTATACATAATCTAGGAATAACAAGTTCAATGAAACTAAGTGTAAAATTATTTATTTACCTTCACATTTAAACTTCAAATTGACAGTTTTAACCACTTTCGTCTGTACCCAGCCATTCACCACGCTCGACAGCCCTAACCTCAAATATCTACCAGCAGCCTAGGGTCTAAGTTCTCATGGTTTAGGGATATGGGGGTCTGGGGTCTCAACGTCTAGGGGTCTAAGGCTCTGGGGTCCCGGGGTCAGGGATCTAGGATTTTGGGGTCTTTAGGGTCCGAGGTCCCAAGTTCCTAGGGTCCTAAGGTCCAGGATTATAGAGTCTCGATGGTATAGGGTCTGAGGTCCTGGGGTCTTAGGATTCAGAGGGTTTGGGGTCCAAGAGTTCGGAACTACGGAGTCCAAAGGGTCAAGGGTCCTAGGGGTTTGGGGTCCCAGAGTCCCAGGGTCTTTGGGGTCCCAGAGTCCCGGGGTCTTGAGGGTTCGACAGTTTAGGGGTCTAGCAGTCCAAGGGTTCTGGGGTTTTGAACTACGAGGTCTTGAGGGTACGGGGCTACGGGGTCCCGACTTTGGAGTTTCGAGGTCTGGGGTATTGGGTTCCGAGGTCCTGGGGTTCGGGGTTTAGGACTACGAGATCCCAGGGGTCCGACGTGAAAACAAAATCAAGTACAATTTACAAAAAATGAAGTCAAATTATTCATATTAATATTTTTGTCATCAAATTATTTATCATATCTAATTATTACAAAAAAAAAACGAATGATATGATAAGTAATTTTATCCCATATAATAAATAAACAAATAATCGGATTAATGTTAGGATATTTATTCCAAAGAATTTGATATTCCAGGACTCCTACTCTTGGAACATTTAATCGATACTAATCATGTCCAACACTTCAAACATGATCATAAGATAATAATGTGATTTCATTTTTAAAAAAAAAATTTAATTCGAGAAATTAGAAAGTGACAATACAATAAATTTTATAAAGATGTTCTGATTCAAAAGTATAAATTACTAACCAAGTACCTTGTATTTGTTTTTTCTATTTTAAATTAAAACATTTTTAATGTATGACTTTCACGTGGAAAACAATAAATAAGAATAGCATTTGCCGAGTTGGTTTAATGGTAAGATTTATGGTAGTTGTTGCCAATCATATGCTAATTAAATGCAACATGGTACATTGTGTAAAATAGTATATATGTCTTTAATTTAATCTAAGTAATTTTCTTTCTAAAAAATTAGATGTCTTTTGTTTCTAATGTGCTGAAAATCATTGGATGACATGAGAATTTCAAAAACGCAAAACCTCGAGACATATTCAACAATATATCAAATTTGATGTATTAAATTTAAAAATATATAATTTGTGAGATATCTATATCTATATATATAATCTGAGGGATTTTCTATCTTAAAAACTACATGTCTTTTGTTTCTAATGTGTTGAAAATCATTAGATCACATGAGAATCTCAAAAATGCAGAACCTCCGGACATATTCAACAATATATTAAATTTAAAAATATATAATTTGTGACATATATATGTTCTCTTGTTCCTTTAGTGACTCGTGTGTTACATGAAGACGGCTCAATCAAGATATTTTGTGTGACATCTTTTACATAATTAAGTTATTTCGTAAAGTAAAACAAGACAAACTCCTTAACCATATACAATTAAAAAGAAATACTTGTCTTTAGAATTAAACCCAAAACTTGTCCTTAACATGGGCATGTGGTCGCTGTTATAAGCCTAATGTAGCAATTTTGTAGCGAGTTAACACAACATCGTTCAGTGAATTTTTAGAAAATAATTTCCACCCAAAAAGTCGTCGTTTAAAAATTCACTCGTAAGAAATTATTTTTTAAAATTTGTTTCACAGCACTTTTGGTCCATTGTTTCTGTCTGTCTTTTTCTCTCACCAAGTGCTATGAAACTTAACAAATCTTCTCACCAAATCTCTCCACGAGAGGAATTAGAACGACAGTTTCAACGTAAAATTATTCTCTAAAAGTTATATTTTATTTTTATATTGATTATGTTAAATCTAATTTCATTATGTGTATAGCTCATTTGATTTGATTTTTGTTTTTACTTTTTACTAATTAAGTTTGCATTGATCATACGTAATGTCTAATTATATTTTTCTAAATTAATATTGAAAATAATCTGTATGCATATAGTTAAGTGTAAATTTTTTCTCTTAATTATGTATAAATAATGATTTTTATTTTGCAAAAAAAATTATATATTAATTTATTTTTTGGAACTATCTTCAAAAATCCACTATTATGGATCTGTCAAAAATTAAAAATAATTATTTTAAAAGCACTTACTATATATTTGATTATGAGAGGGTCCATAAAGAATCATAAATTACGAAATAAATCTGTTGATAGATTTTTAAAATAATTTTAAAAAATCCAAATTAATTGTTGGCCATTAGATTGCTTGATTAAATTGCCACAATTAATTTAAATGAGTAATTAACTCTAATTAAATAATAAAATTTTGAAAAATCACACAAGAGATAACGAATTTAATTTTTTTTTAAAAAAACTAAAGATTTGAGAAACATACTTCTTTGAAATTTTTTTTTTTTTAGAAACTTGTTCAGATTTTTAGGTATATATACTCTATACTTAATTAGCTAACAATATTTATAAAAACTGATTCAAAATTATAGAGAAATGTAATTGAATATGCTCAAATGAGATTTTTTTTGAAAATTGGTTCAAATTTAAATTAATAATTAACTTTGAAAATAGATATTAGACCAATCCCGCAAAAAGATCATCAATTTTTTTAACAAATAAAGTAAAAATTTGATAAACATATTTTTTAGCCAAATTTGATAAACATGTTTTCATTAATTATATAGCCATGTTTTTTGAAATTGGTTCATAATTGGAAGACAGTTTACTTAATTTAGCCAAATGAGGATTTTTTATGGAAACATTTTTTTTGAAAACTGGTTCAAATTTAATTAATTAGATATTTATAATAATTTCAATAAATAGTTAACATTAATTTTAAAATTTTAAAATTTGAACCAATCACTCAAAGGGATTATGAATATTTTTTAAAATAAAATTAAAAAAATAAATTGAGGGTATAGAGGACAATAATATTTTGCTAAAATACTATAGATAGCTATATAGATATATAGATATTTTTGGCATATGGTTGTCAAATGAAAAAGAATATATTGGTTAAAAATATATTTTTAGCAAATTGGTATGAAGCCCATGTAAATTGGAACAAAATATATTTTTCAAAAATATACATTTTCAGAAATTAGTGGAAGTTAGCAGAAAATATGTCTAATTTAAGCAATTAGCAATGAATAAAGAATTGATAGAAAAATATATATTTGAAATAAATTGGTATAGATATATCCCAAAATTAGATAGGCGTACAATCTTTAAATTAAATATTTGAATATAAATTTTTAGTATAATTAATTTAACCAATCATAGAATGCTATATGTTATTAATAGAATTAAAAAATTAAAATTTTGAAAAAATTAAATTAAGAGTTTTGAGCTGAAAGACATAAAAGGATATTTTGGGATAATATAATTGGTAGATAAATAACTTAATTTCTATATATAATGATAATAGAATATAATAGAAGAGCAAATATATGAAAAAAGTTACCAATAATTAAAAATATATAAATTTAAGAATGTTTGTTATTTTTACTAAAAAGAATTTTTAAATTATGTTGATAAAATAGTATTTGTAAATTAATAATCTAAAAGTATGTTTTTAATAAATATTAACATTTAATTTACTTTTTATATATAATGTTAATAAAATATTAAAAAAATAAATGATGTTACCATAGTAATTATATAATCATTGATAATTAAAAGACCAAAGACTAACTTACATGTGTATTTTAGTATTTTTATAAATTCAAAAATCTAAAAAATTTAAATTAAAAGTTTTAAGCTCGAAAAACTAATAACATTTTACAATTATATATATATAATGACAAATTAATAGAGTAACTATTTTTTTGGGCTCATTTGGCTGAAGATCTAAAATTAATTTTTAAGTAATAAAAATTACTTTTTAGCCAAACAAAATTTTTATTTACTGGTTTTATAGTTAAAAAAAGAAAAGAAAGAGTTTAAAATGGCCTTGTTTGGGATGATTGTTTATTAGCTTTTTTTGTTTTGTTTATTTTTTTTGTTTTTTGTGAACTTTTTTATTATTTAGTCAAATTATTATATTTTTTTGACTTCTCTTATCAAGATGAATTATAAAAGTAAAAAATTTATAAAAAATTTATAAAAAATTTAAAAAGAAAAAAAGTCAAAATAGTCCAATAATACAAAATTTAGTATTATTTATTTTTGTCGTTAGTGAATTGTTTTGCTTTTTTACTTTTTTATTAAATATTTTTACTTTTTCGATTCATTTCATTTAGATAATTTGCAAAAGTAAAAAGTTGTAGTAAAAAATCAAAAATTATAAAAAAACAAAAATAAACTAAATATCTAAAATTTAGCCCAAATCTCTAAAAATAAGCAAAATATTTGAAAGAAAAATATGATCTTTTCTTAGAATAAGATATTTTTAATTGTGATATTTTTTAAAAATATTTTCTCATATCTACTTTTTATATTTTTCTACATAAAATAAAAAATATAAAAATTTGAGGGGCATTAATCAAATTTATTAAGGGTATATTTAAAAATACTTTTTTGTTAATATGGATAGATTACAAAGGAGAATATCAAAATATGGGAGGGTATCCGATCCTGGGTCTAAGCCTTTGAAAAAAAAAACAATAGAAAGCAAGATGAAACATAGCATATATAATAGGAGTTTTGTGGGTATTTGTGATGGTTGAAACTAATAGCTTATGTATTATAATTTGTAGTAAAAATTATGAGTGTTTAATAAATATGTTAACTTATAACTATAATATAAAAAAATAATTATAAATTATAGCAAAAACTTTGAGTGTTTAAAAAAGATTACAACTTATTTAGCACTAAAAAAATTATAAATTAACCCTAAAAATTTAGCTAAACACTCCATTTGATAAAAACCATGACTACACTATGAATTTTGGTAAAATCCTACTAACCCTGCGGTCTTTTCAAAACACTATCTTTTCTAATCATCCCAAATTAGATTTATAAAACATCAAAATATTATCTTCTTCCTTTTTATATTTGTTTTCTTCACCCAATTGACTGATGTGCCTACCACTAAATTCTAACATTCAAATTTCTCTCCTTTTTTTTTTGTAAGTGATAGAAATTTAAAAATTTTAAAATGTGTAGTGCTTGGGTGATTATAAATACACCTATTAATTTTTTTTTATTCTCACATTGTAATCACCATTATTTGAACATCAATGCAAACAAGTGCTGTCAAAGTTGCATACTTTTGTTGATTAATTCATATTGTTATCCCTTCTTTTTTTTTTGACAAATGTGTAATTACAAAATTTATTTAAGAAAAAACTATTTTACAATAATAAGACTCATCGCGTGCTTTATACGCGACACTTCACTAGTAATATTAATTATATAGTGAGATAAAAAGACAACATAAAAGTGTTAATATATCGGATAAGATTGTATAGCATAAAATAATTTATATTTTTTTAGTCAGCATGAGATAAATAATTAAATAATAAAATATAAATTATAACACTACAAAAGAATTGACAGTTAGCGACGATTTAAAATTGTCACAAAATATTCATTACTTGTTACTAAAAGATTTTATTACTAGAGTTGTCATTAGTATTTCATAGCTAAAATATATATATAATGACAACTTATTAATCTCGTCACAACAATATATAGCATTATTGACGAAATGAGTGTTGTTTATTGGCAATAGTTCTTGTCACTAATAATCAAATTGAAAAGATCTTATATCACAAAATAAAACAATATAATGCTAGGGTTATTTTTATGATGAGGAACTTTGGGTTTATATACATCCCCATCTCACAAAAAGACATTTTTTTTATTATTGCAAATAGGTAACTAGGAGGGTTAACATAAGTTGAATCAAATACTAACTCATCTACCCATTAATTATTATCTACATTTAGTACATTCTATTTATTTTATGTATTGTAAAAAATGTTGATAGAATATATATATTTAAATCACTTATCACGAAGAAAATAAAAATAAATATAGTGAATAATTCAATATCAATCAATTATATATAATATTAACCAACTAAAGAAAATTACTCACATTAGTCAGTTGACTAAATCCACTAAATACGGGGCAATTTCCTTTTAAAAAGTAAGTAATTTTTTTACCGATTTTTACAAATATACTACTATTTAAAAATACAGTAAAGTCTTCATTTGGGACAATTTTTATACGATTTTTTGTCAATTTAAAGGCTTTTAAGTAGTTTTTCATACTGTTACTGAAATGTTTATATTTTTCTTCACTTCATCATACACGGACTACTACTGCCATATATACTTATAGTGTCTAATGACAGTTGGCCTTTAACCACCTTCTAACTTACTTAAATTCTGATTTTATGCCAAGGATAATGAGAGAGTTATGCTGACACTATACATAGGAGGTGTTTGAAAAAGTTAGAGCTATTGGCTTTTAACTTCTTGTTACTATATTTAAATACAAGTTATAATATTTATTCTAAACACCTACAATTATAAATTATAACTATTTTTTTTCAGTTACAAAGTACAATTTTTACTAAATACTTACAACTTTTATTATAAGATATAATATATAAACTATTAGTTTCAGCAATTTCAAATACCACCATAGTAGAAAAATTATAAAAGAATAAAAATCTCAAATGAATGAAAAAAGGATGAGAATAATAAAATAAATGGAACCCTTTACAATTTTACCTTAATTTTAAAATAATTAGTTTGTCTTAGAAATATTTTGCTCAAGATTTTTCTCACAACAAGAAAAAGAACCTATAGTGACAAAAAAATGGTGACAAACATAAATTCGTCACTAAATATAAATATTTAGTGACAAGAATAAGAATGGTCACAAAATTACTTAATACATAGTATTATTGTGACAAATTCTTCTTTGTCACATAGATGTTGTCACTAAAAGCATGGCGGGAAATGAAATTTGACGCCAAAGAATATTAGTGACAATAGTTTTAGTGACAATAAAAAACTTGTCACAAAAAAACTATTATAAGTGACAATATATTTTATTTTACACTAAATCACATTACACGAACTGTTAGTGACAACACGAAGAGTTGTCACAAAATATCTAGTTGTGTTTAGTGACAAATATTTAATATTTAGCATTAATAATAATTAGTGACCAACATAACTTTATCGCTAAAAGTAGCTGTTTAAAGACAACAATATGAGTCGTCACTAAAAAGTAAAAATTGTGATTTTTGTGATAATTTCTTGTTTGCCACATAAATTTTGTTGCTAAATGTGTGGTGAAAAAACAAAATTTTGTGCCAATTTTTTTTAGTGACAACACCATTAATGACTTTTCAAATCTAGTGACTAAAAGTTAGTAATTATCAGTGATGATATTTTGTCCTCGTCACTAAATAGTAGCATTGATTTTAGTGACATTCAACAATCTTGGCTAAAAAAATGTCCAATTCCGCGAGTCAGGGTAAGGGTCGGGAGTTAGGGGCTAGGGGCCATGGGTTGGTGTCGGGTTTTGAAGTCTAGGCTCAAGGGCCAAGCGCTGGGGGCTGATTGTTAGGGTTTGGGGGTACGAGGGTCAGGAATTCGGGGTCAGGGATTGAGGGCTAGTGGTTCAAAGGTTGGCGGTTGGGGGTCCAAAAGTTGGTTGTACAGGGTCGAGGGTCAAGCATCGAGAGTCGGGTGTCAACGGTCGGGGTCGGGGGCGAGGGTCAGAGGTCGAGGGTTGAGGGTAAAGGTCAGGGGCAAGGACCAAGGGCTAGGGGTCAGGGCCTCAGGGTCGGAGTTTAGGAGTTTAGTAGCTGCCATTTCTAACACTATCACATTCACTAGTACTATCATTTTTAGAATCGCAACCAAACAGAAAATATTTTCTATTGAAAGTATTATTCATCGAAACAAATAAAGCCAAAATGTCTAACTGTGTTTAGTAACATTATTTAAGTGTGATTGGTGGGATGTTTCTGGAAACAATTCCAGAGTACATGTGGACAATGAGTACAAGGTCACAAGTGTCAATATGAGAAAAACATGGTATGAGAACCAACCATATGTCTTAGCTTCCCAAGTAGGACAAGTTTTTTATATTAAGGATATGAAGCTTGGAAATGATTGGCAGATTGATGAAAGAAGTAAATCTCAAAACACTTATGATGTTCCTGATAAAGAAGATGGAGAATTCAATAATGATGATGAGCCATATCAACAGGACGAGTCCCATTTAGTTTATGAGCCATTACAAATTGATGATGAAGTTGTGCATTTAGAAAGATTTGACATTTTATCAGATGTACGTGTTGATGCAAACTCTGTACCATATCTAGAGAAGGATAGCTTTATTAATAATGATGATGTTGATGAAAATTTTTCCAATAGTGATGATGATATGAATAAACATGATTTACACATTGAAAAAGATAGTCACAACGATTAGAAAGATAAGTACATTAATAATTTTTTTATATGGGTAATTATAAATTTTTATTTTGTCAATTTACTTGTTGGATCTTTTTATTAATAAATCTTATCATGTTATATTTTTTTTTTCAATAGGTTTATTATCACGTGTCACTTAATATGCACGAGTTTAGTGACATATGGCAAGGCCAGGTCGACTCAATGCTCGAAAAGAAAGTGTAACAAAATCTCGATCACGAACTAATCATTCAACACAATCTTCAAATCTGTTGCCTGCTAACACATTAATTGTGGGTGAAAATAGCGATCAAAGACCACCTACGTCTGATGGACAACTTATCAGTAGTACAGCCAGTGAGCTATTTCTTACTTATAGCTTGTAAATTCAACAAAGTTCTTTTGGATTCATTGTTATCTTTTATTTCATATGAATTTGAATTATTTGATAGAGAAATTGAATAGTTAAGATATTACTGTCATGATAAAAGGTTAATCTACTTTGTGCAGGTTCATCCATAAATAAGAGAGCTCGAGGAATAACTCGTGGTATTGTCCATGGAAAGAAGTTAAAACCTGGGGAAAAATTTGGTGTGATTATTCCTCCAGATCTTTTCCGAGCAGTGGGCGATGATGCTCAAACATTGATTACAAAGGCAGGAATCATTGTTTGTAAGTATGCTCCATTACAGGTTGAGAGTTGGGAAAAAATTGAACAGCATGAGAAAGAGAAGTTATAGTGTTAGTTGCAAGTGAGTTTTATTAAGAATTATTTCGTAATTATCTTTTTCCCTTTTTAGCATGTAATATCCTAAGATGACTTGTGCTTTATTGTGTGATACTAACTCTTAGGAAAAATTTCAACTTGAGAATGTTGAACACGTTCGAAAACAGTATTTGCACAACTTAATCGCATGTATAAGCAGTGACGTCATAAGCTTCACAAAGAACATTTCTTCCCCCACAGAACTGTTGGCACTGCATTGCGGAAGCTTCCTCCTGATGTAAGACAGGAAGATTGGAAATATCTTTGTGGGTACTTTTCTTTGGAGAGGCTTAAGTTTGTAAAAAATATAGTCAAATCAATACCATTTACTTTGTTAATATTAAACATAACCTTTATAGCTTTCTTGTTTCCATTTGTGATTGAAAATATATATAGATTTTTTTTCTTGAGTGCAGAAAAAAGCATGAGAAATAAAAAAATCGAAAAAATCTAGTGGTTTCCGATTCTATAGGGACAAAGTCATATTCAAATATTATTTATAATAATGTAAGATAAATTTCATTCTTTCTACAGTTTTATTTGTTCAGAAAAATTTTTATTTTTTGTTTTACAATTTGTCATATACACATGCAAACTTATATTTGTGTTATTCGAGTTAGGTTACTGGAAAAAGAAATGATCAAATTGAGTTATGGCGTGAAACGCACTTTAACATAAAAATGGGTTGCTGGGTTGATCAACAATCAAAAGAGCCTTATGTAAGTTTGATTATTTATGTTATATTTTTATTTCTATGGCCATGTATATTATGTTCTTATGAAAATTTTAGAATTTTTCTCTTGAATTAAAATTAGATCTCTATCCATCCTCAAGTGTTGTTTTGTTGGTGTGTGTCTCTGGGTGAGGTAGAGCTGTTTGTTTGGCTTTGGGTGTTAGCTGTGTGCTTGGTTTGGTTTCTGTGAGTTGCTTTTTCAAGGGTGGCTCTGTTTTTTTTTTTGGGGATGGTTCGTGTGATAGGCGCTGGTTTTCTTTATGGGTGGCTTTACTTTGGTTTCACTGTGTGGTTACTGTTGAGGTTTGGGCTGGGTGCTGGTTTTGTTGGTCTGTTGGCCAGAGCCGCTATCTTTTGCTTGTTTTGTTTTCGTTTTCTTGCTTTTGTTGATGGTTAGTCTCTTGTCAACTTTGGGACCTTTTGCCCTTTTTGTAGAAATTTGTTGCTTTTTTGTAAGAGGGCCATTTTCCTTTTGTTACTTTTCTTTCTTTTTTAATAATAATATTCTCTTTCGTCGACAAAAAAAAGTATAACGTTACATAATTTATTAACCTCAGTGAATAACTTTATATATGGATTATAGAGCATTAGGAAGGCAACATAATTTAGTTTTTTTGAATTAAATTTGATTTCACTATAATGACAGGATCAAATGTTAGAGCTTCGTGCCAAGTCCCAACAAGAAAGCGAAACTCCTATGAATGATGAGCAAATTTGTATAGAAGTTCTAGAAAAAAAGTCCGGTTATGTACATGATTTAGGACCTGGTCCTAAACCTCCATTATGCTCGTCTTGAAGAACTTTAAACGTAGAGCTTGAATAGGCTAGAAAGAGAGCCGAAGAGGCCTTCAGCCAGAAAGAGAGCTGAAGAGGCCAGTGCAGAGGCCAGAAAGAGAGCTGAAGAGGCCAGTGCAGAGGCCAGAAAGAGAGCTGAAGAGGCTGAGAAACAAACTGAGAAGTTAACTGAGGAGATAGAGATCCTAAAAGCTAAGTAGTTGGAGATGAATTCTAAACAAGTGGAAATAAAAGCGTTAGTAAAAATCATGATGGATCGAATGCGTTCTTTGGGAACTAGTTCTTACAAATCTTACGGTAATTTATTAAGTTAAAATTTTTCTTTATTTAAGTTCTTATTGTTGTATTACATTAATTTTTTTATTAATTTACTCGCCTTGAGATAGTGAAATGCATTAGGTTGTTAACTCTTTTTCTTGTTATTTTCTTGATTTTGTGATATTATAAATGTTTTATGAATTAAATTTCATGTGTTTTCACTCTAATACTCAGTCTTACAAATTTAAATTCTTTTCGTTTGGTATTTATGTAAATGAGTAGAAGTTTTTCTTATAATATTTGACTCAGCGACTTTATGTCACATGAAAAACTTATTTCGTAAATTTTGTTTAAATTGATGTATGAACAATGGTATGAGTATTAGCAAAATTTTCTTTTGTTGAATTATTACTTTTGTTGGATGATGCTTCAAAGTAATTGCAATTAATTAATGTTGATTTGTTTGCAATATTTTTGTTGTTGTGAGTGAATGGAATCTTTTTAGTAGAATTTAATATATTCTCCAAACAAGTTTTATGATGCAACAAATAAATGTAATAAATAAGATATTGATTATGTTTGATTTTTGTGACAACAAGAGGTTGTCATAGGTTATTTTTAGTGACAGGATATTAGTAACAAAAAATAAGTTGTCACTATTACTATCATATAATAGTGGCAAAAAAAAATTGACACAAAATTTCTCAGTTGGCATAAATTTCAATTGACAACAAAATATTGTCACTAATTACATGAAACATTAGTGTCAACATAAGTTGTCACAAAAAGTAATTCATCAATATAGACATTAGTGACGAGAATTATTGTCTCTAAAATTAAAGTGATTTAGTGATAATAATATATTGTCACAAAATAATTTTTTTTTAATTCTAAAACTTTATTATTAGTGACGACCTTGATATATAGTGACAAAAGTTGTCTCCAATTAGCTACGAAATTTCTTGTCTAAAAAATATGACTTTACCGACAAAAATCAATGTGTCACTAATGTTTTGGCCTTTTGTGACAAGATTGCAATGTCGTCACTATTACTTTTAGCTACGGATTTTAAGTGACGACTTTGTGACAATTATTTTGTTGTCACTAAATAGTTTTAGTGACAAAAAATGAACATTTTGTGACGATTATTTGTATCACTGTTTTGCGAATTTCTTGTAGTGATCTTGATTCTATCACGTGTATTTTCTAAATTAAAAATATTTTTTAATTAAACAAATAATTTAACATAAATAACTAATTAAAGCAATGGTGATCACCTTTTCATGACAAATATAATTAATTTTCATTATTGCATACTAAGTATTAAATTGAATAAAATTTTAGAGAGAAATTTGTGGCAACAATATTCATTGTCACAAAATGTCACAAAATGTTGGCCAAATAATTTATTGAAAAGCCAAAAACATCGTCACTAATAACTCACTTTTAGTCATAAATTCTCTATTGTTGATAAAATTATTGTCACTAAAACTAATTTGGCGCAAAATCTCTTTTTCATCAGACGTTTGGTGACAATATTTATGTGACAAAGAAAAAGTGTCATAAAAAGTCATGACTTAAAAGTTTTTTTTAGTAACAATTTACTGTCTTTGTACAGAATACTCACTTTTAGTGATAATTTTATTTTTGTCGCTATTGAACTTTTTTCTAGTAAGTGTATTTTTCACTATTGTATTAAGTAAGAAAATAGTTTATTAAAAATTTTAATCTCCACAAAATTTAATGTCTTAATTAATGTATAATGTCTAATAGGCCATGTTTATTAACTGGTGTAAGTTGAATTGAATTAATAATAAGATAGAATTACTGTGTGGATTAATAATAAGGTGGGATTTATTGTTGGGAGTGTAGGGCACAAATTTTCAAAATACGACTGGTTAGGCAGCGAAAAACTCACGTAGACTATGATCCATACGATGCAAATAAAGATAAAATAAAAATAAGAAATATGTGGTTCAACTGATTGTTTATCTCCACGAAATAAAAAATAATTTACTATTCGCAAAATATGAAATGTAAATTTCACTCTCAACCTTATAGTTTGTGCCTAGGACCTCAAGCTAAGCCTTTCTTTGTCTTTCTACACTCTCTCTAGTCTTTCTATGATTTTTCTTTGAGTATTAGACGACCTACACATCTTCTAGGGTTTCAAAAATTTAACCCACTTTAAATAGGTTATTAATTAGGTTAAAGAGCTGCAATCCTAACTACATGAAAAACTACTATCCCGCATAAGCTGCTGGTGTGATCTTTAGACGATAGTGATTTTTTGATAAAATATCGTCATATCATTTTTAGGATAAGATATTTCGAACCGTCGTTTGTTTTGAGTATATATATATATTTAAAATAAGTTTAAGAAAATTGTTCCTTCGTTGGGTTGGGGATGCCACATTGCCATCACCTCACCTCTTCGGTATAAAATTTTAGTATGTCTCAAGTTTGAACTTTTTTTTATTTCCTTACAATGTATTTCGTAATTTGTTATTTGTTATTTGTCAAGAATTGTACCACGTATGTTTTAAGAAATTTTATAAATACACGAACTCTTTTACTTATTAATACACTGACCACTATACAGTACTCTTTTTGAAAATGTATGTCAAATTGAATTTTTTAACAAATATAGCAATTTATGCGAGCATTAACAAATTATATTAAGGGTGTGTTTGAAAATATTCCTATTTTTTTACAAATAAATGGAAAATATTAAGATTTTAGAGGAGCAACGCACTAACTAAATTTGCAAATGGTATATTTAAAAATATTTTTATTTTTTATAGGTAGAAGTAAGATTTTCAAAACTTGAGCAGTACATGTGCCCCTAGGCTTTCATTGGATCCTCCACTGTTTATATCAGTGTAGTTTATTTGGCAACTCAATTTTTTAAGTTCAGTTTTTTGTTTTTGTTTTTGTTTTTTTGATCTTTAAATCAATTAATAACCAAGAAAACAAACTTGTTCTATAAAGTAACTTTAAGGTCCAGCACCAAAACAAACGTTGATCTTTTTACTGTTGATGTTTTTAGAGCTTAAATAAAAGTACTAAAAAACATTTTAAGTTACGAGCCAAACGCAATCACACTTATATAGTTAATGAGTTAATAACCAAATGATTAAGACAACATTTAGCACTTATATAGTTAATAAATAATAGTTCACACTATATGTAGTGGTAAAAAACTGATAAGTGCATTAAATCTAACCAAACACTTCATAAGGGTGAGATGACAAGGCATTGGGGCTAACTCTCCCTCTCTCTATATATAAGCCCCCTAGCTACTTTGTGCAAAGAGCCAAACAAGTTTTTACTACTACTTTGTGTAAGGAGCCAAACAAGTTGACGCTTACATAATTATTAATATTTCAGACGATACACATATAATTAACACATTAAGTCGTCACAAGCCAAATAAGTTAACACTTTTAAGTCATCGCAAGCCAAACAAGTTGTCACTTTTAAGTCACACAAAATGACGCTTTTAACAGTACAAGTTTTTACTACTACTTTGTGTAAAGAGCCATGCAAACAAGTTTTTACTGCAATAACATTAAGACAAACCAAGCTCGAGAGTTCAACTTAATACCATATATATATGCAGGAAAGTCTAAATTCTCTCATGCAAATTTGGTTGGATTGGCTGCACGCGAAAAGCAAAAGGCATTTGAGTCTGGTACTCTCGCACTCGCTGATGGTATGCGTTCTCCATCTCTCTACCCTCCTCCATTGTCATCATCTCTTGCTGATGCTGCAGATGAGTAGAGAAAATAGAGGAATGACAAGTGCAATTCATGGGCTAGATGGCTAGTAGCTACTACAACAAATTAGCGTGTTTGGCCTAGTTTTTTTTAAAAGAATTTTTAATTTTTTTGTAAAAGAGTAGATATAAAAAGACATGAAATAAACTAATTAATTACAGTAGGAGACTAAACAAATAGGTTTTTAAAAAACTTTTAAGTAAAAAGCTTTAGAAAAAATTAGGCCAAACTTAGACTTAGTTTAACAATTGAGCATTTGGTTAGTTGCAACGATTTTTAAATACGAATGACGACATTAAGATTGAAATTGGTGTGGCATAGAACGGGTCGATAGTAATAGTTTTTTTTGTCTTCTAGGGTTTGATGGCATTGTAAGAATCAATTTGAGAATGAAATTCTTATTATATATGTGTATACTATGCCAAAATGATCGACGCTTAAAATGGAATCAAATGTACGTAACACTAACCCAACTATATAATGTGTTAAGTTTTTTTATCAAAAAAAGAAATTCACAATTTAAATGATAACTTGAGCAAGATTCCCATATTTTTGGATACTACAAAATTATCCATAATTTACACATCTATACAAACACACACACACACACACACACACACACACACACATGCATAAATATACTTAGAACTGGTTTCACACTACTTGTATAATTTTACAAATTAAAAGAGAGAAAAGATGAGAAAGTAGCTGAATTGAACATTGAAGTGAAACACATGGGAAGTGGAATGATTTGTGGAAAGAGCATCTTATAACTTTAAGCTTATACAACTAATTAATAATAAGTAAATAATGGATATTTCTTGCCCATAAAAGTAAATAAATATTTACTATTTTAAATTTCTATAAAGAAGAAATAACATTAAGAAGTTAGAGAGTAGATATGATTGGCGACACACAATATACCTTTAGGCCCTGTTTGATAACCGACATAAGTGAAATGGGATTAATAATAATGCGGAATTAATATAAGAATTAGGAATGTGATGAAATTATGAATAAAATGGGATTAGTTTTTTTTTTTTCTCTTTAATTTGGGTAAAATTCTGAGTGATTCTCGCCATGCAAACATGACTCTCAAAATTGAAAGTATAAACAAGTCTATTCATCACATCAAGGCTATTATTCACATGAAAAATCCAAAAAAAAAAAGAAAAGAAAAGAAAAGAAAAGAAAAGTAACCTCTCAATTAAAGTAAAAAAGAAAGTATAAAAAAGTTAAGCCAAAAATGAGCAAAACGATCTTTCCAACCATTAACCTATCAAATAGCATGCTGAATAAGAAGTGAATTTTTCTAGCATGTTTCTCAGAAAATCAGATCCCACTGGAAGCATGGCAAAAAAAAAAAATGTTTTACAGAAAACTGATTAGGGTATACTTGGAATTAACTTAAAATATTGAGGCTATTTTTATCCTAAAAATTCGGAGCTAAGGGCCAGGCTTCCGAAACCATCCCTCAATGGGTTTGCAGCAAACCGTTTGCTAATAAGACCTAATGAAGTGATTAGTTATCCACCATCACTAGCAGTCCAAAAAATGCAAAACAAACACTTCTTTAGTAAGTCCCAAGTAAGCAAATCCAATGGTCCAAAACCCTTAACAAACAGGACCTTAGTGATAAGAATATATAATTAGCGGATCCACATATATAATACAATAATATTCGAATGAGCAACTTATTTTATTAAATTAGTATTATACATGATGTGGTACGATCACAAGTATTGAATTCAAATAGAGTTTATGTAGAATTTATTGCATAAATATTTGTGATTTTGTCATATCATTTAGGGTACCAAGGTATGCTTGGTTTAGCTTTTTGTGGCCGTTTTATGTTGCTTTTTTTCGTCTTTTTTAAATTTTTTGGGCTAATCTTCTTTTACTTTCTTGATGCATCACGATAAAACAAATCTAAAAGTATAACTGTTTTTAAAAAAATTAAAAAAAATTCACTAAAGACGAAAAAAAGCCAACCATATAAAAGCCTTAAAGTGGCTTTTTTTCGTCTTATCTGAATTTTTTTAAATTTTTTGTCAAGTTTTTTTATTTTTTTGGTTTTTTATAACCAGATAAATTTAAAAAGTATCATCGTTTAAACTAACATAAAAAAATTCCAAAAGACAAAAAAATCTATCCCACACGGTGCCTAATTTGATCAAACAAATTGTTCATTGTAAATTTATTATAAATAATGCTATATATATATATATATATATATGAAATACCGCCCACATGACCATGGATTTTAGATAAATAATGGGTATCTCTTATTGAAAAGAGTTAATTAAATATTTGCTATTTTGAATTTCTATGGAGTCAAGAACAATATTCACATTATAATACTTAGATTTCAGATTAGATATGATTAGTCATAGATATTATACTTTTAGCGATAAGAATATACTAATTCACTATACCAAGAATAAAAAATAAGCAACATTAAATTTAGTTAATTAGCTTATTCTCGTTTATTTTTGTCTTTCCTAAACTTTTCTTTTTATCGTTTGATTCTAAAATTTTACTTTTTCGATTTATTTTGATGAGAATAGTCAAAAATTATAATAATATTTTACTAAACAATAAATTTTTTTTACTACAAACGAAAATAAGTCCATTAAAATAAACAATTAAGCAAGTATTCCAAACAGGGCCATGTGTGTGTGTCTTGTGTGGCGAGTGGAAGATGAGCATACCAACATAAAATTGAGGCGCTTGTTCTCCTCCTCCAACATCTTGTCCTGATCAGGTTTTTTCACAAAGAAGCTCAGAAGTTAATATCAAAATCACTTCCTTTTCATGAACCAGTGCCAATTTTTTAACATTTAATTCTGAATAATGCTACGGTGACTGTGTTTTAGTGACTATATTTAAGTATCACATAATGTGTCATTTTATGTGTAATGGTTACAAAAAAAATAGTGTCTATAACATGACATAAACACTACACATAAAATACAACATCATATAGTACCTAAATCTGGTCACAAAATGTGGTCATCATAACATTACACTTTCATATAGTACCTATCAAAATTTCTTCATTTTCGTGAATCAGTGTCAATTTTTTAATATTTAATTTTCAATAATACTATAGTGACCATGTTTTGACGATTATATATATTTTAGTATCATATGATGCATCATATTATGTATAGTGATTAAAAATAAATAATGCGTCGTCTATAACATGATATAAACACTATATACAAAATATCACATCACAAGATACCTAAATATGATTACCAAATATAATCAGTATAGTATTTCTCTTTAATTCTACTTCCAACAAATATAAACCCACAAGGTAATGATTAGTACTCAATCAAATTAACATAAAAAGAAAACTATAAAATCACCAATTTAGGTGTATGTTTGCTTCATCTGTACTTACTTTTTTCCTCATCATCTTGAAGGCCTCCGACTATGACAGAAAGAAGGCCACAGACAAAAACAAAAAATCAAAAGAAAGTCAGGTAATAGTTTTTGTGACTTCTATATAACAAGTTAGGTTTAACCGGATTCAGTTCGTTTTCATTTTTTAAAAAAATAAAGATTTCTCCATTTCCATCTAATAGTATTTACTATTGATTAATTTTGATAATTCAAACTGCTCATATTGTAATTGATCCGATATTAGCAAATAGATAGTTGGATCACATTAATTTTTAAAAAATTGTATAGTCTATTTTTAAAATCATATATTATCTAATTTTTTAAAAAAATAAATGTATTTCGACCATATAATTATCGATATCCAATCAACTTAATTTTTGTATATAATTTTCTTAAGTTAATTTATGATCAACTTAATTTTCTTTGCAAACTCAGATTAGATCATCAAAGTGAATTATCTTAAACACAACAAAATAAAAATAAAAATCTCTTTATTTATTTAAAAAATGGAGAAGATCTTGATCCGGTTTAACCAATAGATAAAGATCACTAGCTATCAGACTTGCCTGCCTCTGGCGAATACTCGCAAGCCCATTTTCTAGGGCTTCCTCTATGGCCATGAGCTCTTTGTGGTGCAAAGAAGTTATGTCTTCTCCTCTCAGATGCCTGAAACATCAAGAGAATGAAAAAGAAAGGAGGAGGGCTTTAAATATCGATTATGGTATCGGCTAATACGTAGTGGAATTTTAAACCTCTGGCATCGATATTCACTAACGTAATGGTCATGCCGATGTGGAGATTTAGAACCTAAAGGAAAGAGAGGGGAAGGAAGGAGGGCGAGATGAAATTAAAATAAAGGACAAGATGAAAGTTACCTCAGCTCAATCTGCATGCTATCATTCTCTTTCTTGATTCTATCAATTTCATTGCTGAGATTCTGAGGGTTTATTTTGTAATTTTTGCAAACACTCACAAGTTAATTTATCATCACAACCAAGTAAAGGATGAAGATCCATGAAAAGAGACAGAAATAAGTAAAGAGGGACTCACACAATCCAGCAAAAGAACCAGGTAAAGAGGGAGTTCATTGACAGATCTATTCAAGGAAACACTTAGGTATGTGCTTATAGACTTAAATCCATGAAGTTAGTTTTTGCAAGGAAAGAGAAGAGAGAGAGTAACATTTTTTTACCAGATCTGTTCATGGATGTAACATTTCATATAGATTTTAGTGTCTTTTATGATTAAAAATTTATACAATACTAAAGAGGAGATGGGGGGTAGAGAGAAGAGTAAAGAGGACATCCTATTAGTAGATCTGTTCATAGGACTAAAATCACAACTTTCTTTACATATTTTTGGCTAAAAACTGGTCATTTTCCATGGAGACAAGCTAAAGACCATGAAATGATGTTAGGGCAAAATATATGGACAGAAGGGTTGGAAGAAAAAAGATCAAAAGAAAGAGGTAGAATCAAACCCTACCTCATGCTTGGCATCCCACAACCTCTTCCCAGACTGCTTATGATACTTATCCAAGATGTCAATCAACCTATATATGATAGTGGGAGGAAAAACAAAAGGCAAATAAGTAAATACGAACCAAACACAAAGTCATAGGAGAGATTTAGGAAACTGCAGAAAAATCAAAAGTAGAAACCAGTAAAAAATCCCAAAAGAAATAATATTTTGCTATGCATATAGACCTCGCAATAAGGCATAAACAACAGGGGAGAGAGAGGAGGAGGAGGAGGAAGAGGAAGTCATAGGAGAGATTTAGCAAATAAAGAAATCAAAAGAAGAAACTATTACAAAAATCCCAAAAGAAACAATCATGATATGAATACAACAGAGGGCATAAACAACTGGAGAGAGAGAGAGA
Source organism: Heliamphora exappendiculata (assembly GCA_034768845.1). Lineage (NCBI taxonomy): Eukaryota > Viridiplantae > Streptophyta > Magnoliopsida > Ericales > Sarraceniaceae > Heliamphora > Heliamphora exappendiculata. The sequence continues at coordinate 22,500 of JAOTRH010013127.1, forward strand.
GAGAGAGAGAGAGAGAGAGGGTGAGAAGAACACGATGATGAAGAAGAATAGAAAGAAGGGAGAAGCGAAAGGTCATAGGAGAGAATTAGGAAACAAAGAAATAAAAAGAAGAAAACTATTAGAAAAACCCAAAAGAGAGAAAATCTTCTTATGAAATATGAATTACAGACAGAGGGCATAAACAACTGGAGAGAGAGAGAGAGAGAGAGAAGAAGAAGAAGAAGAAGAAGAAGATGAAGATGAAAGTCAGAGGAGAGATTTAGGAAACAAAGAAATCAAAGAAGAAACTATAACAAAAATCACAAAAAGAGAATATTTTGTTACGAATACGGACCGACTGCATTAACAACTGGAGAGAGAGAGAGAGAGAGAGAGAGAGAGAGAGAGAGAGAGAGAGAGAGAGAGAGAGAGAGAGAGAGAGAGA
>JAOTRH010013138.1:0-22919 GCA_034768845.1 Heliamphora exappendiculata
TAAATGAGAAAAGGACTTATAAGGATGAAATCATGGGGTTCTAACGGTGTCTCTCGAGGTGATATCTAAAACTTCTCTTAGTACTTAATCTTGTCTACCCCCCTTAAAAAAAGATAACTCGTTGCATGAATCTCTGATCTTCAATCTTTATGCCCTTACTCGTATTTTATAAGTAGATTCCTTGCTATTCCTGAACTTGGTATTGCCTTGGCGCGACTCACTATAGGACTTAGACGCATCAAATTTTAATTCTTATAATGTATAGATGATAATAATAATTAATACAACGCATCCTATAGAGCTTCAACGCGACAAAATGCATGGTTTTTCATAACCCAAGGTCTGAAGGTTCACTAAACTTGGGCTCTAATACCAACTGCAACGCCTCATCCTCCGGGCACGTCAGGACATACATAAATATAAATAAAGGGATATTGTAGCCATTCATTCATATTTACATACATTGGTTATTACATCATAAAGGAGTTTTTGACCATTCAAAACTACTTAACTATTACAATTTTACCAAGAAATTTTAAAAATTACACTAAACACAGGAAAATTAAATATAAGAAAAAAAGCAGAGGTCTCGACTCCTCAGAATGCATCAGTGGGATCCACGTGCTCTTGTAACTCACCCTGTTCTTCAAACTCTACTTCTTCCTCTGGAATGGCTTCCTCCAAGAACTCCTCCTCACCTGTAGCACGAATTCCATGAGCCAAGGCCCAGAAGTAAAACATTCTAACCTTCTAACTATTCTCAAGGCACAAAATTTACCATAATACATACCATATAACCCCCAGTATAGTTTATAGTCAAGGAGATAACAAATTTATGATATGATAGCAGATAAGTCAATAAACATGAGTGTATGAGATGCCGCGTATGTATTGTAGGTGCTAACCCAACATATATCTAGAGTCATAATAGGAATTCCACGCCAGAAATTACCAGAGTAGACTTTTGCAGATATTTAATCACCAAAGCCATCATCGTGCCTTGTTGTGAATAGTAAACTTGCACCGTAGCTTCATGTCTCAGCTGTTTTACTCAATGGCAACGACGTGTGGTCCGTAAACAGTTTATCCCACCTTAAGATTCATGATGCCTCCACCAGCATCAACCCAAAGTCTAAGTGATAATGAAGAAAATTGAAGAGACATTTCACATTATACAAAGTACCAAGATGAGGGATTTAGGACCGCCATAATTGGGTTCATCTCTGAAGTTACCACCGTAGTGGGATTAGGTCCGCCGAATTAGGCTCTTCTCTAAGATTATCCTTCAAAATATTGTGGAAATGGGGTTTAGGTTCGCCATAATTGGGCTCTTCTCTGAAATTACCACCGCAATGGGATTAGGTTCGTCGAATTAAGATCTTCTCCGAGATTATCCTTCAAAATATAGTGGCAATGGGGTTTAAGTCTGCCATAATTAGGATCTTCTTCGAAATTACCATCGTATTGGGATTAGGTCTGCTGAATTAAGCTCTTCTTCCAGATTATCGTTCAAAACATCGTGGTAATAGGGTTTAGGCCTGCCATAATTGGGCTCTTCTCTAAAATTACAACAATAGTGGGATTAGGTAAACCGAATTAGGGTCTTATTCGAGATTAACCAATTTGCCTGTGTCGGCACCACTTCTATAATATGGTTATAACTCAAGGAGCGACGAAATCAAAGAGAGATCAAAACTAAAGTGCTAACAACAAACCCATGGTGCCTAACTGTGGCGCCCCATCCTCTGGGCACGTCGGGACATATATAATTATAAATAAAGGAATATCCTAGCCATTCATTCATATTTACATACAATAGTTATTACATCGTAAAGGAGTTCTGAACCGTTCAAAGTACTTAACATTATCGTTTCACCAAAAAATTTCAAACATTTTGCTAAGAATGAGAGAATAAAATACAAGAACAAAAGAAGAGGTATCGACTCCTTAGAATGCATCAGCGGGATTCACGTCCTCTTAGAACTCACCTTGTTTTTCAAACTCTTCTTCTCCCTCTTGGATGACTTCCTCCAAGAACTCCTCCTTACCTATGGCACGAATACCATGAGCTAAGGCCAAGAAGCAAAGCTATCAACGCGCCTCGTTGTGAATAGTAAATGCATCATCGGGCTTCATGCCACAGCTATTTTACTCAATGGCAACGGCGTGGGGTCCACACCACTTTGGGACTTATTGTCACTGACCGCAGGGAATCATTATAACTGCTTTAGGACTTATTATCATTGCCTCAGAGACTTATTATCACTGCCCCCATATATCAAACGATTTGTCCCACCTTAAGACTCACGATGCCTTCGCCGTTGTCAACCTAAAAGTCTAAGGTATCGAAATCAGAATGCTAGCGATGAACCTTTGGTACCTAACAATATCCGTAAACCATTTCAAACACCGGGGACGCACCCAGGGTGTATAAACCAAATCTGTAACACCAGGGATGCACCCAATGTGTACAAGCAGAATACATCTCAAAATATTTTTAAAAAATGGCAACCATGAATACCCTAGACTTAGAATCAAGAACGACGATCTCAATATAGCCCATCCTGATAACGGTTTGCACAGATGGACTCCAACATGCCAGGATGCAAGTGACAATGTCAATGACATAGAATATGGATCTCAAATACAACAATCTATAGCATGGCACGATTCACGGTATAATTTGCAAAGCATAAGGTACAATTATGTGAAACACAAGTTACAATTCTCAAGATATGACTCAACATGATAGCTTGAGTTCTAAATCATCATACAATCTCTTAAAACACTAATCAACTAATTCAAGTCGATCATCATACAAAGACACGGGTCTCATACCAAAGGTACTCAATTTCACACTTAGCAGCTTTTAAGGCAAAAAATCAAATATTAAATTAAAAGAACCAACAAGGTTTTGGGGTATCTAGACTTAGAATCAAGCTATGATTTTTATACGCCATTTAGATAAAAATATTTTTTGCATCTCTCATATTTGACACCAAGGTCAAAACCTAAGGCAAAAGGGCGAACAAAACATCCTAAGCAAAAATGGTTAAGTACTTTTCTTAAGATTTTATCAAAACTATGCTTCTGTTGGTCTCAGTTTTTGGGTATCATATCAAGTCCAAATGAGTCTATTTTTTAAAATGCTATAGTACAACAAGTCTCCTACAAGTTTTATGTTTAGAGCTAAAGGTAGTTGTTTGGAACAAGTTAGACTTTTTGGCCATTTTAGAAAATAGGTTCTGTCAGCCGCCAAAACTCAGCAGAGCCAGTTTTGGACAGAGGTTTTGAAACTGTTTTAGGGTATCATCCTGAGGCTTTAAGGTATGATTTTTGGGCAAAAAGTACTTTCATATGTTAGTTACAATGTTCATGAAATCCATGATTGGAATAGGTCATTAAAAACCCGGGTTTTGGGCTACACAAAAAAAATGTGACAGAAGTGTCCCTTGAGGGCTGAAACTCAATAAAAACTTTCAAAGGGGTTTTGACCTATCCACACTCAATATTTCGTGCTCCTTTTTGGAAGGTAGATATATATATATATGCATGTTATCTACAACTTTCATGTTTTTACTAATGTTCGGATCTCATTTTAAATTAGAGTTTCCAAGTAGGTCGTGTTGACTGGTCAGAAAATGACACACTTTGGTAAAATTGCAATATCTCGAGTTCTACTTATGCAAATGAGTTGAAACTAACTTTGGATGGAATATAAAATATAAATATAAATCTGGACATAAAGAACATGCTTATATCAATTTTTTACATTGAGTTATGGAATTCAAATGTTTAGGGTAGAAACATTTATGTTCTCAAAAATCAAGTCTTTTAGGGTCCAAGTCTTCTATTTATGTCATGTCAAGTTTTTGTTCCATTGCTTTGCATGATTGTGTTTTAGACATTAATATCAAGCCTCCAGCACACTTAGAATTCATCAAACTCAAAGATAACAACATACAACAACATCTCATATCATCCATAAACATAATAGCCCCTAATTTCAAACTATGACGCTTTTTTGGTTCGATTTCGGTTCTCGATTCTTAGAGTGTTTGAAGGGATGTGTTGAGGGATATTTTGAGAGATTTAGACACAATGTTTAGAGGTTTTAATTACTTGTTTGAGAGTTCAAAGGATGGTGGAATGGAAGGACTTAGCTTTAGGAAAACATCTCTTGATTTCTTAGCTCCCTTCTTCCTTTTTCTTCCTTTTTCTCACCTTAACACTCAAGAGCAATGAAGTCTGGTTTCTCCCCCTCTCATGCACGAAAATATCAAGTGGAGAAGAGGGTGTTTGGCTTGGTTTATATAGGCAAAGGCTAGGGGATAAGAGGGGGACATAAAGTACCAAAAAAAAGACATTTTCTTCATTTTAATTAATGAGATGTGAGATGATTTGAATGGGTTCATCCTTTGAAGGCTAGAAATCAGATATGGGGAAGATAAATATAGCTAGGGGTATTTTAGGGGACAAAAATCTGACCCCATATCAATCAAGGGATTTTGCATTGGTTTGTATTGGTTTGCATGTCCTTTTGTGCAAGAAATACATTAAAAATTAATTTGATATATCTTTTTGGTATCTTTTTCTATTAAGACCTATTATTTTAGTATGTTTATGAGAAATATAGTATTTTCATGTATTATCATAATTTTCATAGCTATTGATTAAATAGATGCAGTCTTTTAAGTCAAATTAAGCTATTTTAGTAATATGTGGCTTTTTGACTTATTTTGTTGTGCATGAACTTCAATAATGATTTATTTACTTTTTTTAACCTATAATACTATATTATTATGTATATTACATGTTCAACAAATATTGGATCATCATAATGCTTAATTTAATATCTTTATCATCATTTTAAGCTGAAAATAAAGAAAATAGTCACTTTTTAGCACTCTTCCCGAGGTGGTCGGCCACTAAGGGGTAATTTTGTCATTTTTGATGTTATGTTGTCTTTTGCTACTTAATTGTACTTAAATTCTTGATTTAGGATATCCATGTGTCAAAATTTAAATTTTTAAGACTTTTTGCTGTATTAAGGGCAAAATGGTCATTTTACCATATTTATGAAGATTTTTGATTTTTAACTCATTATTTCATGATATTTACTTCATTTAGAATGTTGAGAGACTTTTTGGATGCTAAGGTTTTGTTGCCTATGCTTTGGACCTTTTTACGATTTTTTGGTTAAACTTAGGGTTTTCGATTCAAGTTAAGGATTTGAATCTCGTCCATGCCCTATAGCCTTGTGGACTATCTGTCACTAATACTAGGGTCCGAGCAAGGTTATTACACTAATAATATTCATAATAAATCATTTCAAACACTGGGGACGAACCCAGGGGTTACGAGGGGAATATATCCCAAAATATTTACAAAAATGGCAACCGAAGATGCCCTAGATTTAGAACCAAGAAGACAACAACCCATCCCAACAACGGTTTATACGGAGGGACTCCAATATGCCATGATACAAGTGACAATGTATAGCTTGTCATCAACTAGCATGGCAAGATTCATGTTATAATGCGCAAGGCATAAGATTCAAGTATGGGAAGCACAAGCCACAGTTCTCAAGATACAATTCAAACTTGATATTATGAAATCTAAATCATTATATATTCACTTAAAACACTAATCAACTAATTCAATGAATCATCATATAAAAACTCGGGTCCCATAGCAAAGGGTACTCATATAAAAATTGAGTATTAAATTAAAAGAACCGACAAGATTTTGGGGCATCTAGGCTTGGAAACAAATTATGATTTTTAAAAACCATTTAAATAAAAATATTTTCTACAATTCTCATGTTTAACACTAAGACCAAAACCTAAGGAAAAATGGTGAAGAAAATATTTTTAGCAAAAAAGGTTCAGTACTTTTCTCAAGATTTTACCAAAAATATGCTTCTATTGGTCTCGGCTTTAGGGAATCTGATCAAGTCCAAATGAGCCCATTTTTGAGTATATTCTAGTTCAACATGCTTCCTACAAGTTTCATGTTTAGAATTAAGGGTAGTTGTTTGGAATAAGTTAGACATTTTGGCCAGTTTAGAAAATAGGTTCTGTGAGCTGCCAAAACTCAGCAGAGCTAGCTTTGGACAGAGGGTTTGAAATGTTTTTTGGGGATCATCCCGAGGCCTTAAATTTTGATATTTGGAAAAAAAAAGTAGTTCAATATGTTAGATACAATATTCATGTAGACCACTTTTGGAATAGGTCACTACAAATAGGAGTTTTGGACTACACACAAATATGTGACAGAAGTGTCCTTTGAGGGCTAAGACTCAACAGAAAATTTCAAAGAGATTTTGACCTATCAAAACTAAATATTTTGTGCACAATATTGATGGGTAAGTAGATATACATGTTATCTACAACTTTTATGTTTTGACCAAAGTTCGGCTCTCGTTGTAAACTAGGGTTTTTAGATCAGTGGTGTTAACTAGTTAAAAAATGACACACTCTTGTAAAATTGCAATTTCTTGAATTCTACTTATTCAAATGAGTTAAAACTAACTTTGGATGAAAGATAACAGAAAAATATAAATATGAACATTAAGAACATGCTTATATTAATTTTCTACATTGCATTATGCTGTTCCAATGTTTACGGCAGAAACATTTATGTTGTCAAAAATCAAGTCTCTTAGGGTCCAAGTCTCTTACTTATGACATGTCAAGTTTTTGTCCACTTTCTTTGCATACTTGTATTTTGGGCATTAATATCAAGGCTCCAGCACACTTATAAGTCATCAAATTCAAAAATAACAACACACAACAATATTTCATATCACCCACAAACATAACAGTCCTAAATTTTCAACTACGACACCTTTTCGGTTTATATTCAGTTCACGATTCTTAGAGTGTTTAAACAGATGTGTTAAGGGATATTAGATATAAGATTTAGTGGTTTTACTTACTTGTTTGAGAGATCAAAGAAGAGTGGATGATGGATTAGGACTTTGTTTTAGAAAACTTCCCTTGATTCTTTCCCTTTTCTTCCTTTTTCTCACCTTAAAACTCAGGAGCAGTGAATTCTGGTTTCTCCCCCTCTCTTGCACAAAAATATCAAGTGGAGAAGAGGGTGTTTGGTTTGGTTTATATAGGCAAGGGCTAGGGGACAAGTGGGAACAAAAAGTATCATTGAAAGACTTTTTTTATTTTTAATTAATGAGAGAAGAAGATGATTTGAGTTGGTTCAACTTTTGAGGCCTACAAATTAGATATGGGGAAGATAAATACAGTTAGGGGCCAGTTTGGGGGATAACAATCTGATTTTCCATCAATTAAGTGGCTTTTCTTGATTTTTGTGCCCTTATTGTACAAGAAAATGCATTAAAAGTTAATTTAATGTATCTTTTTGGTGTCTTTTTCTACTGTGGCCTATTATTTTAGTATGTTTATGATAAATATAGTATTTCCATGTATTATCATTATTTTGATAGCAATTGATTAAATAGATGTAGTCTTTTAAGTCAAATTAATCTATTTTGACAATATATAATTTTTTGACTTATTTTGTTGTGTATGAACTTTAATAATGATTTGTTACTTTTGTTCATCTATAACACCATATTATTATGTATATTACTTTTTTAACAAGTATTGGATCATCATAAGGCTTGACTTAATACCTTTCTCATCATTTTAAGCTAAAAAAAAACAAAAAGCTACTATTTGGCACTCTTACCAAGGTGGTCGGCCACTATGGGGTATTTTTTTTATTTTGATGTTATTTTGTCCTTTTCTACTTAATTTTACTTAAATTCTTGATTTAGGGTGTTCATGTGTTAAAATTTGAATTTTTAAGACTTTTTGCTGTACTATGGGCAAAATAGTCATTTTACCCTACTTATGAGGATTTTTTTATGTTTAATCTTATATTCCATGTTATTAACATAATTTACAATATTGCGAGACCCTTCGGATGTCAAGGTTTTATTGCTTGAGTTTTAGACTTTTTTCAGGTTTCCGGGCTAAACTTAGGGTTTTCGAGTTGAGTTAGGATTTTGAATTTCGTCCATGCTCTATATCCTTGTGAACTATTCGTCACTAATACTAGGGTCCGAGCAGGGTCTTTACACATGCCTTTATCAACTATGTTGTTACAACTCGGGTCTAGACCAGGTCATTACAGAATAAATCAAGATATTATCCACGAACACAACTACAAACTTATCAAGATAAGGGTGATAAACACAATTCATCATGTCCATGAATATAACCAGAGCATTTTTCAGACCAAATGGCATGACTAAAAATTCGTAGTGCCCACAGCTGGTGTGGATAGCCGTGTTCGCAATGTCTTCCTTTATTCTCAACTGGAGGTAACCTAATCTTGAGTCAATTTTGAATAAGCAACTTGAACCCTTTAGTTGGTCAAACAAGTCATCAATTCGTAGCGTTGGATACTTGTTCTTCACAGTTACTTGGTTCAACTTCTGGTAATCAATATATAAATGTAAGGATCTGTCTTCTTCTTGGCAAATAAATATGTGAGACCTTGACCCATTTAAATTTTATCATGTTTTTTAGTATGTTAATTATTGTTTTAAAATCGTTGTGGTATAGCATGTTTATGTGTTCTTTATACATGTCCAGGCTTAGAAATGCATGTTGGGTTGGATCTCAGGGCCGTTGGGCGTTGTGGTGCGAAGTTAAAATAAAGAAGATATTTTTGGGCGGGTCTATAAATATCAAGCGTTAGATATTTTTAGAAAAAACCCTAGCCTGCTAGCTAAGTTTCGTTTCAAAACCTTTGCCTTCTCTTTAGCTTTTGGTGGACCCAGGGCTTGATTTTTGGCGATCGGATAGTGGATCCATGCTTTCTACACTGAGGACTTCACGTTCATCCAGATAGAATCTCATTTCGATGAGGTTCTTTTTTTGAGGCATTCAGTTTTTGACTCAACGAGATAGGATACTAGACTCTCATGTCTAAAAGGGGTGCTACGTGGAATATTATGCATTTTTACCATTTTAAAATGCTTAAAAAGTTGTTTTATATTTTAAAAAGTTAAGTTTTGCTCTTAAATCATTTTTTGTCATTTTCGATTGGATGAAACGAGTTTTGAGGTGCTTCTTTCGGTATTTCGTTGTAATTTTGGGTTTATGTATGTCCGTGGGTATCAAAAGAAAGTTTTGATGCTTCGAATTTAGAGTTGGGAAGTTGATCCCGTAGCTAAGGTATGTTCTCGCCATGGTCCAATCGACTGGGCTAAGTGATCCAATCGATTAGGTCAACAGTATGGTGATTAAGTCGACTATATTTGGGGGTTAAATTGGCTAGATTGGGTTTATGTGGAGTTTTTAGTTTCCAGTAGCTTTTCGATCGACTGAATTATGCGCTTCAGTCGACTGATGTCCTGTTGGGGTTGTTTTATTGTTTTGGTGGGTCATGTGGTGGCCTTAGAGGTTTGTTTATGTTTTGTTTTCGTCCTCAGGGATGACTTGATTTTGTTAAACGTGGTGTTTATACGTCATTGTGTGCATTACATATTTGGGTATGTGATTCTTTCCTAAAAAGGTGAGTTTTGGAAAAAGATGGTGTTTTGTGAAAACATTTGTAAAAATAGAGGTTTTAGAGGTTTGGAGCTAGCCTTTGGGGTTAGGTTTCGTCTTGTAGAATGTTAGTTGTTTGGGTTAGTGGATGATGAGTTGTATGGCATGTGATGTCGTGATGGGTTGTGTGGCATGTGATGTCATGACGGGTTGTGTGGCATGTGATGTCGTTATGTGAAACGTGGGGTTTGTACATGCCTTTGTGCATTAAAACTCTAGTTTTAAAAAAGTATTGTGAGAGGGATGGATAGGTGGTTTCGGGGTGCATGTGTTACGTGGGTTGCGTGAGTTGCATGTGTTGTGTTGCGTGGGTTGCTGGTGTTGCATCGGCTAACTCTGGTCGACGATGTATTTGATGGGACTGCGATCCTTCGGTGAAAGCCCGAGAAGATGGTTGTTTATGATTGGACGAACGTTAGCTCTGGTTGACGATGTATTAGATGGGACTGCGGTCCTTTGGTGAAAACGCGAGAAGGTACATTAGATGGGACCATGGTTCTTTGGTGCCCGAGAAGGTGCATTAGATGGGGCTGTGATCCTTCGGTGAAAGCCCGAGAAGATCCTTGTGTTGGGTGTGAATCTTCGTGGATATTATAGAACTGTTTTTGGGGCTCGTAGGAGTGTATATATATATATATATAGCTGTGTTACATGTGGGGGCTCATGAGAGTCGATATATATATATACTTGTGTTGCATGTGGAGGCTCATGAGAGTCGATATATATATCTGTATTGCATGTAGAGCTCGTGAGAGTCAATGATTGTGTGCAAAGCATTGTGGAGTATATCTATATATATATCAAACTATTTTTTTAGGCTTGTGTGAGTCGAAATGTCCATATCTTTTTGCATTAGCATGTTTAGCTTTTATTTCATGTTTGTTTAGTTTCTACTGAGCTTTAGCACACGGTGTGGGATTTGAAAATATTTTTTAGGTGCATTCAATCATGCAGGTTGATCTGCATGTGCCAATTGGGGCGGGAGACCTGTAATCTTCTTTTATTTCCTTTTTGGACCATGTATTATTTTTCATGTTCTTCGTGTTAGGACCAAGTGTTGTAAGCCTGTTGACAATTATATTTAGGTGTTATTTATGGGTGTTTTGGGCGGCCCAGAGTTTAGGGCATGACAAAATTCATAGCTCCCCAGGGTGAAGTACTCGGGCGTGTAAAGCCTTTGTCTAACAGCCATTGATGCTGCACCTTCAACTCCTACAACTCAGCCAGCACAAAATGATATGGCGACATAGAAATAGGCACAGTTCCCGAAATAAAATCAATAGAGAATTCAATTTCTCATCGCAATGGTAACTCAAACCAATCATTAGAAAAAACATCAAAAAACTCACAAACAATGGGAGGGAGTTCCCCTTAGGTAGAATCAACCTCGCTCATCAAGAGGGTAGAGAAAAGAGAGTTAAAGCTTCCACGACTTCGCAAGCAATGAAGTATGGGTATCGAACCATCGTCCCAATCACCCACAAAATAAAAAAAAATCACTCTCAAGTGTGCAAATGGACACTTAATGCCAATCACAGTCATTGTATGCATGATAGGTAATCAACTAATCCATCCTTAGGATGACATCGAAGGTAGTCATATCAAGAATAATGAAGTCGAACGCTAGATAACAATTAGTGATCTCAACCTAATAAGTGTTAGGGTTGTATACTAAGAAACCATGGATTTTGTTGGCTCAAGTTTTTATTTTATTCTTTAATAAAATTATTTTCCATTTTATGAGAATCTTAACGAGCAATGTATGCGAAACCATGGATTTTGTTGGCTCAAGTTTTTATTTTATTCTTTAATAAAATTGTTTTCCATTTTATAAGAATCTTAACGAGCAATGTATGCGATATTATTTTTTTAATGTTACGCATGGATGCCCTTTATTCTGGATAGTATTTAATCTGGTGTGTAGAGTACGAGTTCCACACATAAGACCAGATTATAAGTTCTTACAGAATATAAGTTTACGGCTCACAGTTTAGATGGAATTGGACAAACCATATGTACGACTATAGCACAGAGTTTTAGGAGATCTATTTTGGTTACAAGGAATAGATAATAGTGTCGTTTATTATTTCAACTCTCTGTGCTAATACACTTTGTGTATTTAACAAGATCGCATTAGAATAATTAATTTTATACTAACTATATAAATTAATTCACACCATAAGGTTATTATGAGTGCTTATACTCTTAATCTCAAAATAATTATTATTCACGTATATTTAGTATTCGTTGTTTTGAATCATTAGAGGGTGTGATCTATTACGGGTTTATATTTTATGTGAGTTGGATAGCAGTATTAAATATATGAAAAATATTAATTATTAATAGAATTCACATCCCGATTGTTTAGAATTGACGATACCCCCTTAAGAAAGTTTATAAGTTTTTACTGGGTCAAACTCTGCAGGTGGATTTGATTATCCAGCTGTCAAATAAGTTAAGCGAAAGGATTTAAGGAATTTTAAGAAGCCAATTAAATTAAATTATCAGTAATTAAATTTAATTAGCAGGTAACAAAAATTTTAATGTGGAGAGATGAGTTAAGAATTTAATAATAGGAGTTCAAATAATCGATTTTGAGAATGTGGCTAGTAGTGCAATTACAAATTCTTTAGTGTTATAAATTGTAATATATGTTTTTATAAAATTGACTCAAGGATATGCGAGTTTTCATAATTACATTAAAAGCCCAAGTCATATTTACTCCACAGGTCCCTACTGTAACCGTATATATATGCGGTTATGCTAACCCTAACCTACATTCGACATTCATTATTGAATTAGGGTTTTCACGTAAATCCTAGGTGGCTAGATTAGCAGGTTCATGATCACGATAAACCATAGCTCACTCTATGTTCGTGACTCGCACTCGAAAATATAGTAGAATGCTTGATCAGGGCTTCAACTTGAAGGATTACATTCGTGGTTGTTGCAGTAACCGAAATTATTCTACCAAATTTCAAAAGGTATAATCCCGAATCTTACTTTTGGAGTATGGGCTTTATTTTGTTTCGACTTCAAAAAATTTTAAACTGGAACCTGTTTCGGCGATTGCTCTTCCAGTATTTTTTGTCAAAAAAATCGTATTCAAATTATTGATCTTAACAATTTGTCTCCAACAATTAGTGTTAGAGCTGTTTTGATTAATGAATATGATTTTATCGAGGGATTGGGTAGCTTTGAACTGTGCTAACTTTGTTTTGTAGGCGTTCTAATCCTAGTTTTATGATCATCGTTATATTCATATTTGATTGAATAGTTTGAATGATGATTTAATTATTTTTTTAATCACGATGGTTGATCCTGATAGTTTAGGCTTTTTAGATCAATTGTGAGCTTTCGGAACATAGGTTTTGATGTAAAAGCTTTATTTGTTCTTTAGATATTGTTTGATATATGTAAAAATAGGTTTGAATACACGAAGAACAAGCACCGACGGTGATTTTGGGTGTTTCGGGCCACAGATCAAGGTAGTTTTTCTATGGATTTTGTGATAGATTTTCCAGTAAATCCTTTTCTGTTTTTAGTCTTAGAAAACAGCATTAAAACAGTTTTCAAAAACACAAAAAAATTGGCACAAAACAGCCCCACCGGTGGCGCCTTCGGCGACGACGGTTCGAGCTATTTTTGGTGTTTTCTTTAGGTGTTTTCGAAACTATTTTAGCAGGTTTTTAGGCATAAAAAAATAGTAAAATATGGCTGAAAATAGTCTAAAAGAAGAGAAAAACAGCCACCAAAAGTGATAGAAAAACAGCAGCGGCGTCAGCGGTTTGCCGCGGCAGCAAGGGCTATTTTCAAGGATTCTCGGGATTATTTTCAAGGCATTCTTCTGGGCATCATTTGGGTGTATATCAATGTTGAAAACAGCAGAAAATGGGAGTCGAAACAACCCCAGAATGAGGGAGAAACGGCAGCAACGGCGGCGGTGGCAGCGACAGCTTCTTTGGGGCTTTTCAAAAGCCATTTTCGGGATTGTTTTCGAACTATTTTTTTGATAGAAAAATGTTATTTTTTTATCTGCTATTTTTTTAAAAAAAATTGGGACAAAAATGGACGTCGGAGGAGGCAGCAAAATTCGAACGAAGGCGACGGCTTAAGCAGCATCGACGGTAGCTGGCAGTGGCTAGTGGCTGGGCTGTTATAGCCAGCTGTTTTGATGGTTTCGGGGATAGCATTATATAATTATAATTCTGTGTTACGAAGATTCTTGGCAGGTTTTGAATGCCGAGAAGCTGATTATGATAAGATTGAATGATTTCAAGCTTATTGTTTAACAAAAAGCTGAAACTCAAAAAAGTTTCTATTTGATGATAAAATCAAAACATATATATCTTACATTTATATTTATTTAAATTGCGTAGATGATATATATATCTATTTTATATTTTTTGTTTATTTTAATTATTTCAAAAAAATTCAATTTTAATTAATTTTTATAACGAAAAAATAAAATAAAATTTTCTTTAATTAAAATTAATTTTTTTAAGAAACTTTTAGATATTTTAGTTTGTTACAAAGTAGCACATTTAAGATGATTTTTTTTAAATCGGATATCTTGAAAAAATATCAAAATTATTTTCTAATTTTGAATTAATTAAAAAGAATAGTTTAATTTTAATAAATTATTATTTTTTCAAAAAATGTGTAACTTGAAAAATAAAATTAATTCTTGATTTTATTTAAAATTAATTTTTTAAATAAATAAGAATTTTGGAATATTTTATTTTTTACACATTAAAATACAAAAATATGGTTTGAAAAAATCAGAATCTTTCAAATCTTGTGGTTTTTCAAAATTAATAAATTTATTTTAATTAAACAATTTTTATAACCTTAAAAAATATTTTAAAAAAACTAAGTGGCAGAAGAAATTTATTCAAAAATAAATCTCGCGGTCTTCATCTCTAGTTCGTAGGGGATATGGTTTATTCTGCGTGTTGGCAGTAAAGCCTTCCCCCTTATCGGACATAATTAATTGCGGTATCGCCGATACGGACATCATTTGGGGATAATTCTGAATAATTATTACTGAGAATCACTTCTCTATTTGAAAATTTTATTGCGAAGCGATTGATTCAGGATTAAGTAGTAGTTAACACTTAGCTGCAAATAATAGTATCATCTCTATCTGAGTTACTATTATTATTTACTGGAATAAAACTATGTCAGCTATTTACTTTTATGTGACACGGTCTGTTGCCTAGATAGTAAAATTAATAGGAATTGGCCTATCTGGACAAATGATGGATAGTAGTTTCTTTCCATCAAGGCATGCTATTCATAGGGTACTAGGCTGCTGATAATTTTTTTTTAAATGGTAAAGAGAACCTTTAAAAATAAAATTCAAAATTTTTTCTTGTCATAATCAATGGTTTTTAATTATGTGATTATCAGAATTAAAATGGCTGTCAATTCACTTGCAACAGCTATACTTAAAGAAAATAAATTAACGGGACCAAACTATGTAGATTGAAAAAGGAATATGGATATAGCTTTAACTACCGAGGGTATTCTTAGGATGCCAGAAAATGTTTTTGTTTCTGAAAAGGGTTCTTCCTCTAAGCCGAAAGGCAAGAAGAAGAAAAAAGTTCAGAAATAGGGTGACACGATTTTTAAGGTAGTTAATGAGGCAGAGATTGGTGTGAAAAAACTAAAAGGAAGGTGCTTTCACTACAACTAGACACGACACTAGAAAAAGTAATGTCCAGTTTTTCTCAGCAAACAGAACAAGCAAAGTAACTTCTATTCACTAGTTATGGAAACATGTTTAGCGGTGTTATCTACCAGCACCCGGTGTGTAGATATGAGAGCCACTAATCATGTCTGCAATTCATTGTAAGGGTTCTAAAAAATTCGACAGCTCAGTGATAAGAAGATTTACCTACGTATGGGCAATAATACCAAGGTGGCAGTAGTTGCAATGGGAGAGTTACTCTCAGTTTTAGTAGAGATAGAGTTTTACTTTTAAAAGATTATCTTTATGTACCTTCTATTAGAAAAAATTTAATTTTTATTTCTAATTTAGTGAAGAACAAATATTTTGTTCATTTTAATAACTCTGTGATTATTAAGAAAAATAAACGTTTTATTTGTTCTGGTTTATTGGTGGATAATCTGTATGTTAAATCTCCTATCTCTCCTACACTATAACTAACTAAGTTGAATAACACATCTAATTTACCATATAAGAGAAATGATCCTTATTTAATGAACCACACGTTTCTTTTGCATTTACGCTTGGTCATGTTAATCTAAATAGGATAAATAAACTAGTAGTACATGGACATTTGAATTCATTGGAAGTGGAGACACTTTTAGTTTGCGAGTCCTACTTAGAAGGTAAGATGACCAAAATACCCTTTTCGACCAAAGGCTATAGAGCTAAAGAACCGTTGGAACTAGTTTACTCTAATGTGTGTGGTCTTATGACTATCCGAGCTAGAGGTGGCTTTGAGTACTTCGTGAGTTTCATTGACAACTACTAAAGGTATGGATACATTTACCTAATGCACCGTAAGTCTGAGTGCTTTGAGAAATTCAAAGAATTCAATGTGGAGGCAAAAAAGTGTCTGGATAAATGTATCAAGTCACTATGATTCGATCGTGGTGGCGAGTACCTTTTTGAAGAGTTTAGGAACTACTTGACACCATAAGGGATTATATCCCAGTTGACTGTACTTAGGCACTCTGTAGCAGAATGGTGTAGCAGAAAAAAGGAATAAGACTCTTATGAAGATGGTAAGGTCGATGATGAGTTATTTGAAATTACCCAATTCGTTTTGGGGACTTGCAATAGAGATAGCGGCTTATATTCTAAACTTGGTACCTTCTAAGTTAATACCTTCTACTTCCATAGAATTGTGAATCGGGCGCAAACCTAGTCTGAGGCATATTCGGATTTAAAGTGTTCAGCACATGTTATGAAAGGAAACGCGGGTAAGTTGGAACCGATGATAAAAGTCTGTTTCTTTATCGGGTATCCCAAGGGAACAAAGGGTGATTTATTTTACAATCCTAAGGATCAGAAGGTCATTGTTAGCTGCAATGCCCAAGTTTTGGAAGATGATTATATTATGAACCACAAGCCCAAAAGTAAAATTGTTGTTGAAGAATTAAGAGTAAATACTAGTAGAATGAAAGAGGAACCACAAGTCACCGATATCCCATCGTCTCGTCGTAGTAGGAGGATTATCGAAACAGGTACAGATCCTGAACCAGGTCAAGGTGCTACCATTAACATGTCATACGAGCATGTGGGTAATGGTGCACAGGATTCAAGTTCTGCACAGCGCGTTACTGCTAGTACATAGACGCAGGTAGTGCCTCGTTATAGTGGATACCAAACCATGTAACTACAACGAAGCACTCTAGGATAAAGATACAGATCTTTGGCAAAAGGCTATGATTTTAGAGATAAAATCTATGTATTCTAATCAAGTCGGGAAACTTGTAGAACCACCTTAAGTGATAAAACCTATCAGATGCAAGTAGATCTACAAGAGAAAAAAATGAGCAGATGAAAAGGTAGAAACCTTCAAAGTTAGGCTTGTTGTAAAAGGGTTCACTTAGAAAGAAGGGATCGATTATGAGAAAACCTTTTCACCGGTAGCCATGTTTAAGTCTATCCGAATTCTCTTACCCATTGCGGCACATTTCGATTATGAAATTTGACAAATGGATGTCAAGATAGCTTTTCTTATTGGAAGTCTTAACGAGTGTATCTATATGGTACAACCAAACGATTTCATAGTAAAGGGCTGGGAGCACATATTGTGCAAGCTTAAGAGATCCATTTATGGATTTAAGCAAGTATCGAGGTCTTAGAATACTCAATTTGATCAAGCCATAAAGTCTTATGGTTTTGATCAAAGTCCAGATGAGTTCGGTGTGTACAAGAAGCGTAACGGAAGCGTGATGGTCTTTTTAATAATTTATGTAGACGATATCTTGCTCATAAAAAATGATATGGGTCTGTTATCTTCGGTAAAAGTATTGTTATCTGGGCAGTTCAATTTGAAGGACTTAGAAGAAGCCAGTTACATCCTTGGGATCAAGTTTTTACGAGATCGAAAACAATAGATGTTAAGCTTATCACAAGCAAAGTATATCGATGACATCCTTGCTCGTTTTAGCAAGTAGGATTCCAAGAATGGATTTCTCCTTTTCAGGCATGGAATCACTCTATCTAATGATCAGTGTCATAAGGCACTTGATGAGATAGATGTGAGACCCCGACCTCTTTCTATTTTTTTTAAAAAATGATTTAAGTGTTGCTAGAGTTAGAATTAATGTTCTTTAAACATGTTTGGTTGCGTTAAATTGGACGAAAGGAATTTTACAATCTCTTTCAAGGTTGTTAGACTTGTGCGTATCCACGATTTTTGAAAGAGGGTGGTTCAATGGATTGGTTTCGGAGTTTGAAAAACATTTTAAACTTATTTTTCAATTGGCAGGAAGTTTTCAGTCGATTGGGGAGTGAAGTTCAGTTGACTGGGGGTGTTCAGAAGGTTTTGAGTCGACTGACAAGGGCTAATCAGTCGATTGATCTTGGGACAGTGGAGTTTCTTTTGAGATCCAGAAGGTTGTCAGTCGACTGACCTTGGTGGTTCAGTCGACTGACCTGAGATATTTTGGCGTGGCTTATAAATATCAACCTTTTGGAAGATATTTTTAGATTTTGGTTGCTTCTTGAGCAAGTTTCGGTTTTCTCTACCTTCTCTCTAGATTTTTGATGGCTTGGGACTCGATTTTCAGCGATTGAACTGCGGATTCTTGATGTTAGTGTCGGGCGCTTCGCGTTCATTCGAACAAAATTCTATTTTGTCGAGGTTTAATTTTTGAGACGTTGAGCTTTTAGCTCACTGAGATAAGATCCTAGACTATATTGTCTTTAAAGGGTGCTACGTGCAGTTGGATACGTTTTCACATATTGAAAATGCTTTAAATGCTATGTTTTATGTATAAACCATGTTTTATTTGGGTAAAAACCATGTTTTGAGATTTTTCTTGGTTTATTATATGTTGTGGTGTGAGGAACCTTCGGGGTTGGACTCGCAGTGTTGTGTGGGTTTGGTGAGAGGAATTGTTTGGGTTGGACTCACGTGAAAATGTTTTAAATGTGATAGTAAAAAAGGACTGAGAAGAGATCTTTAGATCTAGCAAGTTTGGGCACGAGTTGCTCCATGGTGAAAGATCATAATATTGCGTAGAATTGGGTGTCTCTGCCCGCCGACTAGTGAATCGAGAAAGGAAGCAGGTCGTGTCAAAAGTATAGGGCATCCAGTTACTTCACGGGCCTTGTATGGCCTGGTGGTAGTAACGTGATGGGGTCTATATGCCCGACCGACGGTGGCGCCTTATTTTGACCACGAGTTAGTAGGGTCACATGAATGTGATCTGTGTGTGTGCGTGCATATGTGCGTGTTGGTTAACATGAGTTTTCTGAACGAAAACTATTTTGAGGCTTGTGTGGGCCTGCTGGAAATCTGGGAATTTTCAAGATGGAAAATCATTGAAGCTCATATGATTGAGCTAACTATATGCTATGTGATTGCATATTCTACTTTACGACTTTATAGTCAGTTTCTATTGGGCTTCGGCTTATGTTGTGGAATTTGTTAAACCTTTTTCAGGTGAACGTGGTCCTGTAGGTTGACCTTGGGGTGCCCGGAGGTGGCTGATGACAAGACTTCTGTTTTGTCTTGATAGGCAATTTATACCTTTTATTTTTTTTCATGTTGGTTATAACATGTTGTAAAACATTATATTTCTTATAGATGTATGCATAACTTTATGATTTCAAGAGAACCATGGGTTGGTTGTTATTTTTTGTAGTTTCTTACTACATTTTACGTTGTTGGGTTGAACGGTTTACAAACGGGGTTTTCAAATGGTTTAAGTCTCATATAAACTCTTGTGCTTCGAGAGGAATTTTAGAACGGCTTGTACCTTTTAAAAAAAAAGGATTTTCTTATCCCAAAAATATATTTTGTTTCGTTTTAAAGGCTTGGCGTTTGGAGCCGTAACCGTAGTCTTTTGGCTACTCTTTTAATAAACCCTCGGTAGTGTAGTTTTAAAAAGGTTTTAGCCTCGTTTTGGCTTTATAATTTTCATCCCTTTGTGTTGGGGCAATTTTGGTGGTTATTCGTAGGCTTTTCGCGTGACCTAGAGTTTGTGGTGTGACAAATTGGTATCAGAGCTCTGAGTTTGAATACCTATGAGCTGTGCAAAGAGGGTGCATCACCTTGTGTGTGCTTGGTTGCCTATAATTTGTACATGAGCATGTTAGTTGTTGAGCATGTTGATGCCGTGTATATGTGAGCATGGAAGTTGGACCTTAGAATTGAGTAGTCATGCCTTAGGGAGTTTGGATTAATAAACTTGGGAGCCAAGTTAGAAACGCATTTTGCGGACGTGATTTTTAGCAAGGAATCTAAGTAGGTTTTCTAAAGTGATGCGTCATTCTTGTTGGTTCTCCTCAGTATCGATGTTGTGTCTGCATAATTGTTGTGGCTATGTGTTAGCATGATTATGTGGTACATGTTAGAAATAACATGATAGATCGACCTTAGGTTGTCGTGTTTCATGCATTCTTTATATATAACTTGTACGCCTTTTGATACGAAGAGACCGTGGTTGGGACTTGGATGTGCGACTCGGCTATTAACAGTTGCAGAGGTAAGGTTATGGGCATCAGCAGAGAGCAAGGTTTTGTTCGGTATAGTCGAAGCATGGTTGATGGACTTAGCCTTGGTAAGTGGCTTCTCCTGAGAGTATGCTACTGGAGGTTTGAGTTGTGTTATGGATGGCCTTGTGAGTAGGGGCAATGGGGTGTCGGAGACCTTGGAAATCAGTTGTTATGACTTGATTTGTGGATAGTGATAATCCCTTTCGCGACTTAGGTGTACGTGGTTTTTTCCATGTTAGGTAAGTCGTGAGCCATGCTGTGTCATGAGCCGTGTACTCAGGATGGGGTATAGACGCGAACTTAGTGGATGGGAGCGTAATAATCCTTGGTTAGACGTATGTTGAGAGAGAGAACGTAAGTGGTTTTGGAGATATTCCCTGGTAGTTAGGATGTTGACAGGAGTCAGAATAGCATCTGAGGATGTTGTTGGTAGTCTGAGTAGTTCTGATGACCTTGGACGTTATATACCTTCTTGAGATTTGAGATTTGAGTTCTGAGTGAGTGAGCTCAAGGATATGGGGATGAGTATGAGTTGAAGATATGCTAGGAAGAGCATGGGTCGCGACTGTGTTGGAAGAAGTAAGGGTTCAGGATACAATTCTAACATATAACGAGTAGCAGTATGATGGGATTCCTACGAGAATGCAAGTTCGTGGTTTGATCGTTATCTTCGTGATCAAGAGACCGTGCTTGGGAGCCGTGTTGGCACCATGTGGTAGTTTAGTACTAAGACGATGTATCCTGCCTGTGATATGTCTGGAGGTTAATGTGTTTCACCTTAGGTTCAGAGGTGGGTATGTTGTTTGCCCATGTGAACGAAGTGTGGAGTAATAAGGATTAGTAATGTGCCGTGTGATTTGGCTAGCCTGAGGCGATAGGTTAGAAATCATGGATTACAATGCCTGTGATCGATGTGTGCTTTGAGAGCAAAAGTGCAGAAGGTGTCTACATAGTTAAGGGAGTTCTTGGTAACTCTCGATGAAGGGTTCTAGGATTAGGTTTCCTTTGTATGGTGATGTACGCTTTCTACGTAAGTTGTGTGTGCAGTGGGCTTGAGGTCGTGACGTAGTTATGGTTTACCGAGCAGGAGTTAGGTGAGTAAGCACAACCTAGTGGTGTGAGGTTTTGGCACAATGGAATGTTGACGTGTGTCTCTGTGCATGGTAAGTGATGATCTTGTACCCCTATGGGATGGGATGCGTCGTATAAGGTATAAGGATTGATGGTGTTCGTATATGTGTGCGGATGAGGTCTGGGTTGAGAGCTTGGTGTAGCTGTAGATCTGAGTAACGTGATTGAGGTTAACAGCAGCTATTTGACTGTGATCGATGTGACCTCAAGATGAGATGTGCAGGGTTCTTTAGGGGCCAAGTGTCAATGAGTACTAGGGGTACGCTGAGGTTGGGTCATGGTTTCTTGTTGCCTTTTGCTTTTCTTTGGATAGAGAGAGAGTTTCTTTGTGGACGGTTGTCTCGTGCGAGTTGTTTCATCTCAATTGGATGGAGATTTTGGGTTCTTGATTGATTTGGACTTGGTTTTGTTTTGAGACAAGTTTTTGTGGATTTGTACTCGTGTTGAGGTCCTTTGAGTGTGCCTTGGAGACTTATATCACCGTGATCTAGTGATTATGGGATTGACTCTTCGTGGTTTCGATGCATGGTGCATGGATATATGCCTTCTTGGATGTTGAGTATCTGTGTGTATGACTTGGGATCTAATTGCTCCTGCAGTTGAGGACCGTAAAGAATTGCACTATAAGGACCTGGTTCTAAACCATAGGATTAGTGACGGTAAACTTATAGGATATTATGTCATAGTAAGATTAAAATCTTAACATGATCAAAACCTAAGAATCAGACCCCGAGAATCAAAAACCCTAAAATAAAAAAGAAAGCCCTCTAATCTTAAAGATCATTAAGTTTTCTTAAGAACACTCACTCAAAACCCTAAATAGCTAAACTTTGAAATAAAACTCCGAGCCTCAAAACCTTATTAAGAAATGCTGACC
This sequence comes from Heliamphora exappendiculata, assembly GCA_034768845.1. Taxonomy (NCBI): domain Eukaryota; kingdom Viridiplantae; phylum Streptophyta; class Magnoliopsida; order Ericales; family Sarraceniaceae; genus Heliamphora; species Heliamphora exappendiculata. The sequence goes on from JAOTRH010013138.1 coordinate 22,295, forward strand.
TGACCTCGTAACCTTTCAAGCCCAACAATCTATATGTGTTGTTCTGTTACAACAAAACCCGACTCCCAAATTCAAAGAATAAGAAAATCTAACCCAAGCCCCAACGTGAAAAGAAAATTATACTAAAAAACCTAAACCCTGTGACTTCTACTAATCACACTTCGACCTCAAGTTTTTAAAATAACTATGCTTTCACCCTAAGATACCAAAGTTCATAGCAAATTATCAATGCCATATGAATACACTTAAATTTTCATCCAGATTACACCCAAGTGTTCCTAAAACTCTTAGTATCAACAATTGCACACTAATCCCTCACGTCTTTAAAATTTCACAAAAGTCCTTAGGATATTTCTCACCCATAATTCCCTACAATAAACATTAATTAATATATATGTGCTAAATACATATATGTCACGTGTGTGAGACCACTTAGAAGTATGTGCCAACTTTAGTTTAATAAGATAAAATACAATATTTCAAATCAAATCAAATAAAATTTTAACTTAAAAAAATATATATATAATTATATTTTCAAGACTTGCAAAAAAAATAATTAAATAATAAAATAGTATTAAATAATAAGAATAATAAAGCATAAATAAATAGCCAAATAATATAATAA
>JAOTRH010013149.1:0-22918 GCA_034768845.1 Heliamphora exappendiculata
CCACCCTTTCCACCCCAAATTTCAACAGAATTGTGGTTTGGGAAGGATAATTTTGGGGGAAAAGAGTGGTTTGAAGGGTGATTTTGGGGTAGAAATGGTGATTTTGGGGTAGGAGGGGCGGTTACCATTAAATTTAAACAGAAATTTTAACAGTTATGTGCAATTGATGTTAAAAATTAAATCTTATGGGAGGTTAGTGTAATTTCAGATACCACAGGAGAGCTCTTGTAATAAGCTAAAACTTCAGGGAAGGTAAGTGTAATTATTCCAATAAAAAAAAATTTATTAAAATAAATTTAAATACTAAAAACATAATTTTCAGTATACCAATCCTAACAGAAAACTCTATAAACTTGACTAGATATAGAATATCCTAAGAAAATACCTTTATCAGATTTTTAATTGAATTTGCCCAAAAATTCTTTGTTGTTATTCAAAATAAAATATTTGTATCCAAAGGCACGAAAATAACTAATATTAGGTTTTATTCAATTCCATAGCTCATATATAATTTTCTTGAGTGAAACTCGAATTATGGCTCTGTTCACGATATAACAAGTTGTGTTGATAGTCTCGACCTAAAACTATCTTGATAGATTATTTTCACAGAGTATAGTTCTAGCCATTTCTTCTAAAGTCCTATTCTTCCTCTCAACAACACTATTTTGTTGAGTGGTTTTAGGTGCAAAGAAATTATAGTCAATACCACTTTCATCACAAACTTTTTAAAATTTTTGTTTTTAAATTCTCTACCATAATCACTTCGGATACTTGTGATTTGAAAATCTTTTTTATTTTGAATTCTCCGAGACAGTTTTGCAAAATAGGCAAAGGTTTCTTCCTTATGAGTTAAGAATAGCATCCAAGTATATCTAGAGAAATTATCAATAATGACAAAAGTATATATCTTGCCTCCAAGACTAAGAGTCATTATTAGACTAAACAAGTCCATGTACAATAGTTGTAAGGGTCTATAAGTAGAAATCACATTTTTGAATTAAAAAGACTTCTAACTTGTTTACCTTGTTGACATGCATCGCACACTTTATTTTTTTCAAATTTGATTTGAGGTAAATCAATCACCAATTCTTTTTTAAAAAGTTTTGAAATCAAGTTCATGTGTGCATGTCCAAGTCTTCTATGCCACAACCAACTATTATCAAATAAGCACTTGGTGTCATTTTTGAAAAGGTTATTTCGATTGAAAGTACAAACATTTTCATGCCTACGACCTTCAAAAATAACATTATTGTCAATTGAGTCTTCAATAACACACTTAGCATCATCAAAGACAACCTTGTGGCATTTTTCACAAAGTTGGCTAATATTAAGAATGTTATGTTTCAAACCATCAACAAGCAACGCATTTTAAATAGAAAGGGAAAGAATTTTATCAATACAACCAATTCTTATGATTTTGCCCTTGCTATTGTCATCAAATGTCACCAATCCACAATCTTTAGGCTTGAGGGATGCAAACATTGATTTTTCACTTGTCATGTGTCTTGAGCAGGTACTATCAAGATACCACATCCTCTCCTTGAATGAGAACTTGAAACATACCTGCAAAGAGAATCAAGATTTGATTTTTGGCCCCTAAACTTTTTTGGGTCATTTGGTGTTAGTTCCATGTGGGTGTGTTTCCTTTGAAATCCAAACCCTCTTAGCAGGTAAATCAAAAGATTTTTAATGCGGACAATGTGTGACAATGTATCCATACTCATAACAATGAAAGCAAGTTGCATTTGAGTGATTAGATGATGCTTTTACAAAGATGTTGCTAAAAAACTTTTGTTTTTTCTTCAGTTGGTATCCAATCCCAGCTTTGTCAAAAATATATTTTTTTTATTTCAAGAAGTTTATCCAAATTTTCTTTTCCAAGTGTAAACTTATTTACTTTTTTTGTAAGATCGTTAGCTTTTTCTTTTAAAACTTAATTTTCATCTTTCAAAGACAAAATCTATTTTGATAGCAAAAGTTTTTCATCTTTTAAAGTCTCAATTTCACAAGATGAGAAAATAACTAATTTTTTAAGAATTGAATTCTTAGCACCCATTATTCTTAATTTATCATGCAAATCTTTATATGCAATTTGTAATTCTTCTAAAGAGAAAGGGTCATTTGTTCCCTTATTATCTTCTTTGACCATTAGACAAATGTTAGCAACTTCATTTTTTTCTTTTTTATCATCGGAGCTACTATCATCGCTTTCACCACATGCCGCCAATATTGCCTTCTTGAATCCTTTCTTGAGGTGTTTCTTGAGTTGAGGACACTCGACTTTCATATGTCCAAGCTTCTTGCATTCGTAGCATATGATCTCTTCTTTCTTGTGATCATTCTTGAACTTGCTAGATTCATCCTTGAACTTGTTGAGGTCTCCTTTATGCCCATCTTTCTTGAAGAATCTCTTTCCTTCTTGTTTCTTGTTTCTAAAAATCCTTTAAAACTTTCTTGTGATGAGAGTCATATCCTTATTTTTATCACTAGAGGAGTTTTCATTAGATTCTTCATCAAGGGTGGATGATTTGAATGCTATTCCCTTCTTCTTTTTCTTATTATCTTCATCATCTATTTTGATGTTCATCTCATGAGTCATGAGAGATCCAAAGAGCTCATCTATGCTAAGTGTATTGAGATCCTTAGCTTCTTGAATGGCGGTGGTGTTTGTTTCCTAACTTTTAGGCATGCACCTAAGGATCTTTCTCACCATCTCTGCATTAGAGTAGATTTTCTAAGAGATTTTAATCCATTTATGATGTCAGTGAATCTAGTAAACATTTCTGAAATAGCTTTATCATACTTCATCTTAAACAATTTATAGTTATGAACTAGAATACTTATCTTATATTCTTTGACTTGGTTGGTTTCCTCATGTGCAATCTCAAGTTCATCCCAAATCTTCTTAGCGGTGTCACAAGTGGAGATCCTACTAAACTCGTTGGGGGTCAAGAGAGCAATACAAGAGATTCTCAACCTTGGCATTCTTTTGAATCTCCCTTACGTCACCTTTGGTCCATTCACTTTCAGATTTAGGGATGACTGCCCCATCTACGGTCTTAATAGGTAATTTTGGTCCATTAATGATTTATTCACCATAGGTTATAGTTTACGGCTTGAATGTAGATTCTTATTATAGCCTTTTAATAATTATAATTTATTCCATTGAACAAATGGGGTCTATTGGTGGACTGACCTTCAAATTGAATAGGTCTGATGCTAGTGGTTGCCATGAAAACTCTTAAACGATTAAGTAAAAAATAAGAGCCCAAGATCTGATACCAATTGTTAGTCCTAGGTAACCCAATAGATGGTGAATTAGGTCTTAAAAACAATAATAATAATTTTAAAAAAAATTTAAAACCTTTTAATTTTACAAGCAAGTATAGCAAGTATATCAAAAACTAAAACAATAAGAAAATTAATGAGGTAAGGGAGAGAGAAAATGAATTGAGCAACAAGATTTCTAGTGGTTCGACTTCTTTCAAGCCTACGTTCACTACTCAAGACTCCTGTTGAGAATTTTCACTAAGATAGAATGCTTTACGAGGGCATTCAAAGCCTTTTATAGCCTTAAGATGATTATATGAAAATAGCCCGTGTTTTCTTTTAATCACTGTTGACCTCTTATTTAAAGAGTATCACTCACTCAATCAAAGGAGCAAATGTGACTTACCCTTAAGTACAATAAATGAAGTATTCAATGAGATACTCACTCACTTTCTTTACAAATGATTAAAAATAGATAAATACAAAGAGGTAAGATTCAGGTGGAGGAGTTAATGAACAATAAATAAAAACTTAAAGATTTGATATCTTGATTCAAGCAATAGAACAGTAGATTTGAAGCTCCTTATTTTTTTAAAGCTCTAAGAAGTAAATCCTTATATAGTTTCTTGAGGATTAATGACTGTTGGGGGTAGGTGGGAGCATTAATGAGCCAAGAATCCATCCGTTAAACCAGATGCCAGATTTGAATTTTCGTCGTAGGTGTCGATTCAAATTTGTTTTGGGTCAATACAAATCGTTTAGGGCTTGGTTCTTTAATGTGAATAAGCCGACTCATATCTTCGTTGGTGTCGACACAAATTTTTGCATCCTTCTTACCCACACAGCAGTGTTGACTCAAAATCATTGGTGTCAACTCCTTTTATACGTTAGCTTTTCAAGAGAACCTTTTAGTGTCGACTCATATTATCTTTGGTGTAGACTCAAAAATTTGCAAGAAGTCTCAGTTTTTTGTGTCAACTCATCTTCATTTTGGTGTCGACAAAAAAATCTACAAGAAGTCTCGATTATTTTGTGTCGACTAATCTTCGTTTTGGTGTCGACTCAAAAATCTACAAGAAGTCTCGATTATTTTGTGTCGACTAATCTTCGTTTTGGTGTCGACTCAAAAATCTACAGGAAGCCTCGATTGTTTTGTGTTGACTCATCTTCATTTTAGTGTTGACTCAAAATACCCAAATGACTTCAGTCTCGAAGGGTTGGCGTCAACTCAAAATCTATTTGTGTTGACTAATCCAGTTGCAGTTAGTTTCAGTTCTTTTAGGTCAACTCCATAGTCTCCTGGTGTCGACTCATTTAAGAGTACCTAAAACATCATAGATAAAACAAGTTAAGGTGTCGACTCAATTGTTCAAAAGTGTCGACACACTTGAAAATATCGAGCGCTCTTTGCCTTAAGATGTCACTCAAATATCAATTTCGGTCGACACAAAATATCATTTCTCAAGAATACTTAAGTATCAACCTATTTAAAAACTGAGTCAGTTCAAATGGCTAAAGATGTCAACTCATCTGTCATTTTGTGTCAACACTACCTTATTTGAAAATATTATACAATATCTTTTAAAATCAATTTTACTTAGACTATGAATTATTAAAAATATCAAAATCTAATTAAAAAACCTTGGGTTAACAGAACTTTTGGGCAAATTCGACGCTAAATCTGATGAAAATATTTTCCTAAGATATTCTATATCTTGTAAAGCTTACAGAGTTTTCAACCAAAGGACTTTAGTTGTTGAAAAATTTATTCATGTTGTATTTGATGAAACTAATCTCGATTCTTTCAATAAATTTTGTGAAAATAACTTGGTTGATATAAAAAAAGGTATTGAGGACATCTTCATCAAAGAAGAAAAAGAGCTTAATTCTCAAGGCCTAAGGAACACTCCATCATTGGTACAAAATAGTTTTTAGAAATAAAATGCATAAAAATTAAGTAGTTCTTAGGAACAAAGTTCGAGTGGTAGCTGTCACACTCCAAACTCCAGGGTCACGTGAAAAGCCACCACAACACCATTTTGAAAATATCTTTAGTTGGAAAACCTTCAACACAAAAATGTTTAACAGTTGAAATAAAAAAGAGTTCCCAAGGTTCACTCTCATAAACATAATACATTATGTCCATACATGCATAAAGAATACATGTCCAAAACAAGAGAAAAAACTATGACAAGTCTTCCGTCACTACGGGCATCTAAGTCAACTCCACATGTTCACCTACACCAGAAAAAAGTTTGCACAAAATCTCACACCGTGAGCCAAAATTCAATAAAAAAAGACTATAAAGTTATAAAGCAGAATATGCACTTATAGTACAAGCTAACTCAATCGTAGGAGTCAAAAAGGTTTTCCTACCTAAAAATCACAAGTTTTTCTATCAAACTAACACGAGCCTTAAAAATAATTTTATCTCATAAAACCCACATTTCATTCTTAAAACCATGTATTGCCAACAGAGCTAATATCATACCACAGTTAAGAAAAAATAATAGTAAAATAATATTTTTCACTCGGGTCACACGGCCGAGAAAAACTAGATAAAATGGATCCTATGTACCAATTTTGCCACACACATGGACAAAGGTAACAATTATAGACTCCTGCCCATTACCCTAGTCCTAAATCACTTAAAGCCTGCTAGGTAATGACAAGTTCTACATGGAGTCATGACAACGCAGCCACTCACGGGGACAATCGGCTCTTTACAGATTTCTACGATCGATGGGAGAAGCACCCAAACCACGTTTACGGGGATTAACCCGAGGAACAAAAGCGAACCCACTCTGCACACGTTTTAAGACTTCCACCAAGAAGCAATAGAAGCCTAACTCAATACACCTACTATCACAGTACATCTATAAAAATTATTTAAAAACCAGTACGTACCTCAACTACGAAAATATTTTTACAATTATACATCAACGTGTATAAAGATCCATCCATCAACATGGAGATCAAGTAAAACATTTCAAAATCTTCCATCGTTCTATCAAAATGTTTAAAAGCAGAGACTCAACCCCGAGGGTTAACTCCAAACCTCTAAAACACGTTTTCTCACGATTTTCACAAATCCTCCGATTTAAAAATTACCTTTTTGAAAACCATAAACATCCACTAGATCATATCACGTAATAAACTAATCAAAAAGCAAAAAACATGCTTTTCATCCAAATAACATGGTTTCAACATGAAAATACAGCATTTAAAGGAGTTTCAAGGAATTTTAATCAGTGAAAAGATCTATAATTACACGTAGCACTCTTTAAAGACAATATAGTTTAGGATTCTACATCGAAGAGTTAAAAGCAGAGTTCACAGCGTGGATAGCAAGAATTCACTAATAGTTCGTCGAAAACTAAGCCCGACTCCACAAAAGTCTAGAGAAAAGGAGGAGAAAATGAAACTTATCCTTGAAGAAAAGTTTTTCAAAATATCTAATCCAAATTAGATATTTATAGCCTCAGCCACGCCCAGGGGGTCAGTCGACTAGACCTTCAAGGTCAGTCGACTGAAAAGCTTCGGGAAAAGCTTAAAACTCAAAACAGTCAAGGGTCGGTCAACTGGACCCTCAAGGTTAGTCTACTGAAAAGCTTTTGGAGGGCATCATTCGACTGACAACACCCCCTTAATCGACTGAAATGCTTCTGCCATGGTTCAAAATATTTTCAAAACTTGAGAAAACATAAAACACATACGTGCATGCTATTCTACGACGTTAAAGCACAAATCATCCACCGATGGTGCCCAAATATCGAAACGAAACACGTTGGCATATATAATCATCAAAGAAAAGGGAAAAGGAAAAGAACCAGGTCTTACAGTAGTGCAAAGTTATAATCAAGAAGAAAGCATCGATTTTAATGGAACTTTTGTTTCTGCGGCTAAGCTTGCAACCACTAAGATGCTGCTTATTTTTGCATACTTTAGAAACTTTAAACTTTATCAAATAGTTGTCAAAAGTACCTTTCTAAATGATTTTATTTTTGAGAAAGTTTTTTGTGAAACAACCTCCTAACTTTGAAAATTCGAATTTTTCAAATTATGTTTACAAACTCACCAAGGCTCTTTATGGTTTGAAACAAGCACTAAGAAGCTGGTATGAAAGGCTTAGCAAATTTTTCATTGAAATGAGTTTTTAAGAGAAAAAATTGATATAGCTCTTTTTATCAAGTTTAAAGGAAAAAACATGCTTGTTGTCTAAATATATATAGATGATATTATCTTTGGCTTAACTAATGAAACTTTTTGTAAAGATTTTACTAAGTGCATGCTGAGAGAATTTGAAATGAGCATGATGGAATAGCACAATTACTTTCTTGGATTTCAAATCAAACAATCACAAGAATGAATCTTCATTAATCAATCCAAGTATATAAGAAATTTGTTGAAGAGATTTAATATACAAAGTGCAAAACCAATGGGAACTCCAATGTGCCCTTCAACAAAACTTGACAATAATGAAATTGGTAAAGCAATAGAAGAAAAGAGATATAGAGGTATGATTGGATCTCTACTTTATTTAACTATAAGTAGGCCTATCATCATGTTTAGTGTATGCATGTGTGTTAGATATGAAGTTAATCATAAAGAATCACATGTGACTGCTGTTAAGTGCATCTTTAGATACCTCTTAGGTACACAAAACCTAAAATTATTCTAGAAAAATAACCTTTGAGTTATTTGGCTATTCTGATGTAGACTTTGTTAATTGTAAATTTAATTGGAAGAGTACATGTGACGTCCCGTCCTCCGGGCACGTCGAGACATACATAAATATAGATAAGAGAAATAATCTAGCCATTCATTCATATTTACATATCATAAATATTACATCATTAAGAGTTTTGAACTGATAAAAAATACATAACGTTTACAGTTTCGCAAAAGATTAACAAAATCTTACAATGAGCACGTGGAAACTGAACATAAAGAACCAAAAATGAGAACATTCAATCGCTCAATTAGCATTGTCAGGGTCTACTGGCTCCTGCCACTCACCTTGTTCTTCAATTCCGTCTTCGGTTCTTGTTTTTCGGTTCTTGTTTTTACATGTGTGTAAAGGAATGAGTTGAGGGAGATTTAAGGTGATATTGGACAGAAAGTCTAGAGGTTTTTCTTACCTTAGAAAGATTAGATAATGGTGGAAGGTAAACTAGGACTTGGCTTTAGAAGATCTCCTATCTTCACCTTGGATCCTTCTGCTTCTCTCTCTCCTAACTCTTGAAGAATACTTAGAGCTCTCAAATTTGGTCTCTCTCTCTCTCTCTCCTCTTTGCTGAAAATGAAGAAGGAAAGGAGTGGTTTGGTCTTAGTTTTATAGAAGAAAAGGATAGTGGACTTAATGATGCTATGTAAAAGATTTTTTTATTATTCTTATTTTCCATTGGTTGCATGTAAGGTGGGCTCTTTTTGAGAAATAATTTTTTAGATCTTTATAGAGGGGAAGTCAGCTATGGCTATTTGGGGAAGACCAAATTTGATTTTGCATTAATTTAGAATTTAAATTATATTTTGGTACCATTTTGTGCATGAAAACGCCTAAAAAATTAATTTAGTTTATCTTTTTGGTATCTTAGCATACTAAAATCTATTATTTTAGTGTGTTTATAATCAATTTAGTATTTTCATGAATTATTATAATTTTTATAGTAATTGATTAAATAGGTGTAAACTTTTAAATCAAACTAAGTTAATTTGACAAGAATTAACTTTTTAATTTATTTATTGTATAGGAATTTTAAATAATGATTTGTTTACTTTTTTGACCTATATTATTATATTATTATGTATATTACTTGTTTGAAAAGTCTTGAGTCATAATAATGCTTAATTTGTATAATTTTTTATTATTTTTAAGCTTAAAAAGGAAAAAAGTGACTTTTTAGGCACACATTCCAAGGTAACCGACTATTTAAGGGTATTTTTATCATTTTTATTGTTATTTTATCTTTTGTTACTTAATTTTATTTAAATATCTGATTTAGGGTGTCCATGTATTAAAATTTGAGTTTTTAAAACTTTGTACCATGGGCAAAATGGTCATTTTACCAAAATTATGAGAATTTTTTATTTTTAACCTTACATTTCGTGCCATTTACTTAATTTAGGATGTCATGAGACTTCTCTGAGTATCATGGCTTCTCTTCTAAGTATTTGATCATTTTAGGAATTTGGGATCAAATTAAGGTTTTGGTTTAATTAGGGTTTTCTATTCTTTCAGCGACCTAAAATTTCATCGGTCAACCGTCTTTAATACTATGGTTTGGGATGGATTTTTACACGGGTAATTACCAACTAAGTTGTTTTAACTAGCGTCCGAGCTGGGTCGTTACAGTACAAGTGGAACATGTCAATTCCTAAAACACTCTTTAATCATAGTTTAGCAAGAAACAGAACTCAGTAGCCTTATCTGCAGCTGAGACTGAGTACATTATAGTTGGTAGCTATTGTGTACAAGTTCTTTGGATGAAACAACAACTAGAATACTATAGTGTATATTTAGATCATATTCTCATTAAATGTGATAACACTAGTGCCATCAACATATCCAAGAATCCTATATAACACTCTAGAACAAAGAATATTGAGATTAGACATCATTTTATTAGAGATCATGTTCAAAAAGATAACATAGAACTTGAATTTGTAGCCACAAACCACCAACTTGCTGATATATTCACTAAACCTTTAAATGAAGAAAGACTATGTTATATCAAAAAAGAACTTATATGTTATGTGCTCCAAATTGATGCTTAAGTGGCATACTAACAATGCATGTTCAATGTTTATTCAATTCTTTTCATGCTTTATGTTGTTGTATAAAAGGTGTCGACACATGTGTGAAAGTGTTGACTCAAAGCTCTATAGTATCGACACTTTTTGATAAAAGTGTCAACCCTAGTTAGATAGTGTTAACACGATTCATATCCTTGCTCTTGGTAAACTTTGTGTCAACTCGCCCATAAAGAGTGTTGACTCAATGAACCAAAAGTGTCAACACCATGTTAAAACGTGTCGACATAATTTTTGTTTTTGAACACCTCTTGTGTTCCGTGAAACATGTTGACACAAATGAGATTTGTGTTGACACATCTCATAGAGTTTATATATAGGCGGTTTTTCCCCTTCTTTCATTCGCGCTCAAAAAATCATTCAGTTTCAAAATAACTATTCGTCTTCTGCCTCCTCTACTCCTCTATAAAACCTAGAATCGACCCATCTCTTTATCTTCGTCGCTCTCTCTCTCTCATCTCTCCCCGATAATCCCTCCAAAAATTATGAGCAAGGGCAGCAAACGCCCAGCTGATGAAGGGTCATCAAGCTTTAGCGCAGCATAAAAGCATAAATCGAAGAAGAAATCGAAGACGATGGTGGCAGGGATGCCCACCGCCGACATGGGCATGGCCTCTTCTCTGAAATTCCAGTTCTCAAAGTACAAGAACCTCTACTCACATCCTTCGCCACTCGTAAGGTAATCCCTGGCCATTCTATAGATTTTCAGTTCTTTGATTCCATAAAAATGAAGTTCTCCAAATTGTTCACCGACCTCGATTGAATGAATCTACTCCAAATCCGTGACCACCACTATCTCACACTCGTGAAACTCTTTTATGCATACTTCAAAATCACTAACACCTCTAACACCACCATCACCACTTGGGTGAACGTTGTAGACATCTCCTTGACATCTAAGACTTTGAATGAGATTCTTGGACTCCCTGAGAGTAAACTCTTTGTCCCTTGCAAACCCAAAAGAAAAACCATTAACGGTTTCTCCTTTCATGACGCAGTGAAATAGATTTTCGTTGTTGATGATGTTGACCCATTCAAGCCTCTTGAGGGCAACTCTCTCAAACCTGAGATGTGTGTTCTGCGTCATTTTGTGAATCACATCTTTTTACCTCAATTTAAAAAATTCGGTGATATTTCTTTCATGCACATTTTTATCGTGTGGTGTAATCTTGAGAGAAAAAAACTTGATCTCGGTTATTTGTTCATTTCTGACATGTTGCAACTCCATTCTAAGAGAAATTCATCTCTTCCCCATAGAATGTTTCTAACCAAAGTCTTTCATCAATTTGGTGTTGACTTGACCATTGAAAAAGGAATTATTTTTTCAAAACATGATCTGTATGGTAAGTCCATTTTAAAACATATGCAAATTTCTTTGGTTGATGGCATATGGATTACTCGTTGTGGTACCTCCTCTACAAATAGAACTTGTCTTCCCCTATCTTCTAGTCATGATAATTCCTCTCTTTCCTTTGATTCTGGCTCCTATGTTCCTTCTAGGACCGATATCCCTGGTCCCTCTTCCTCTTCTGTTTCTCTTGTTTCTCCTTATGTTGGTAGTTCTTCTTCAAATCCTCTAGTTGGTCCCTCCTCTCAGGAGTATGCTAACCTTGTCACCCTTGTCAAAGGGTTGACCTCTTCTCTGGCATCCCTTCGAGAGAAGGTCGATGCAGATCTTTATGACATAAGTTGTAAAGTATCCTTTATTTCTGACTTCGTAACCAAACTTGAGAAAACCAACCGTATTATGCAAATAGTTATAGAGAGTGCTTGTGATGCTGAAAAATCACTTAGCACGAAATTGAAGCACAGCGTTAAGTCCATTGTCAAGGCCAATCTTGTCATTTTTGAGCAAGTCAAAAAAGAATATGATGAAGGTGTGGTGATGGCTGTCTAGCAGAATACCAAAAAAGTGAAAGAACATCTCTTATGAATTAAAGAGGCATAGACTAAACAGTTCAAGCCTAAGGAAATCAAAGAGAAAAAGGAAACAAGACTCAGGAGAGAAGCTGACATGGCTTTGGCAGCCATTTTTGTAGCAATGGAAACAGCTGAGAAGAAGGATGAGAAAGCTCAAGTCTCGAAGGAAAAGGCTTATAAAAGGAAGAAAAAACAAGAAGTGAAGAAGGCTTTTAAGAAGCAGAAGGATGACATTTGATAGCATCTTTTTGATGAATCCAAAATTTGAGAAAGGAGAAAACAAAGATGAAGATTGAGATTGAAGTTGAAGATTGAGATTGAAGTTATTATGTTTTGCTGTTTTGAAAGAAAAGATGTAACTGTAAACATTTGCTTTTCTATTTTATGGTTTTGTGATGGTTGTGAATGTGGCGGATGTAAAAATATTAAGTTTTTTTTAATTGCTGATTATTTTTGACAAACAGTTAGTATGTTGAATATATGCAATGATATTTTTATAAATGATATTTCTCAAATTCATACTATCTGTATGTGACTGTCCTAGAAATCATATTGAACTGTCTAGTGTTAATCTAATGCCATCTTATGCTTAAATGTCATAAGAATATTGTGTTTTGATGTTTTGGATCTGTCAAAAGTTGCACAATGTATGTTATTCACATGGCTGTGTTGAGCTTATTGGATACTTGAACATATTGATTGATGCACAATTTTTAATTAATTTAGAATGTTTCTTTTAAAGCTTAGATAAGACATTGTTGTTAAATGCTATATTGCTATGCTTACTTAAATTGATTAAGGCATAAAGATAAGGGGAGAACCCTTATTGAAAATTTTTTTAAATATTTTTAGAAAATGTTATAATTATAAAAAAATGGGAGATTGTTAGTCCAAGAATTTTTTAATTAAATTTTGATAATTTTTAATAATTTATTTTCTTATAATTAAATTAATTTTAAAAAAAATTATATTTAATTATTTTCAAAAAAAGTAAGTGCTAACACTGCGTGACAAATGAGTCGACAATTTATGCCATTTGTGCTGACATTTTACATCAAATAGGTTGACACTCAGTGTTCTTGTGAAGAACGTTTTGTGTCGACATCAATTGATAACTGGGTCGACACTTTAAAACAAAGTACTCTTGAAATTCTCAAGTGTGTTAACACAAATGCAATTTAGGATCGACACCTTAACTCTTTGCTTAAGATGTTTCAGGAATTCAGAATGAGTCGATACCAAATGATTTTGGATTGACGCCTTAAGTGTTAGACCGAGATTCATTTTGGGTCGACACCAAAGTATGTTGAGTCGACACCAAATGATCTTTCGGGTTCTAGACTTTGATGTTATGGGTCGACACCAAATTTACATGAGTCGACACTAAAACACCATTCGAAAAACAAAATGAGTCGGCACCAAAGAGAAATGGGTCGACACTAGAGCTATAAGTCATTTCTCGACTCCAAGTAAAAAAGGGTTTATACCAAAACTTGTTGAGTTGACACAAATGTCCCTTTCGAAAACAAGAGTTTTGAGTTGGCACCAAATGAAGTTGAGTCGATACCAAACGAAGATGAGTTAACTCTAAAAGTCTTGAGACTGACTATAACTTTCTGAGTCGACACCAAATGATTCATGAGCCGACACCACTATGTAGGTGAGGTAAAAGTAAAAATTGGATCGACACCAACAAAGAACTAAGTTGACACAATCATTTGAAGAACCAAGCCCTAGATATTTTGTGTTGACACCAAATGATTTTGTGTGGACACCTGCAACAGATTTCAAATCTCGTACTGGTTCCAACGATTAGATTTTAGACCATTAATTACCTCCACCAACCCACCAACAGTCATTTACTTAAGATGGCTATATAAAGAATTAATTTTTAGAGTTTCAAATAACTGAACACTGTTCTATTACTTGTATCTAAAGCTCAAAATCTTTAAGAAATCATTTATTACTCATTTACTCCTCTAGCCAATTCTCGCACTTTCTTACTCATTTATTTTCAATCATTTGTAAAAGAGAGTGAGTCAGTGAGTCTTTGATTATCACATTTATTGTAATAAATGGTTAATCACCCTTGATCCTTTAAGATGGTGAATGATCCTTTTTAAAAAAGAGCTCAAGTTAGTTTAGAAAAAATATGTATTATTTTATAGGAACTACTTAAAACTATAAAAGGTTTTTGAATGCGCTTATGAAGTATTCGATCCTAGTAGATATTCTCAAGGAGAGTCTTGAGAAGTGGACATAGCCTTGGAACAAGCCAAACCATTATAAATCTTGGTGTCTGGTTTTATTTCTCTCTTCTTAACCTCTTTAATTTCTTTATTACTTTATTACCTGCCATATTTGCTTGTGAAATTAAAGAATTTTATAAATTTTTTTTTAAATTGTTGTTATTATTTTAAAATTCAATTTACTCTCATCTTGGGTTGCCTAAACTAACATATACGTTACAAAATTAAAAGGAATCGAGTCTCACAATTCATGTATGCTTTAATTTTGTATTGTTTAATTCTCACAAAAAATAAAGTATTTGTATTGAAACTGGGATGAATAGTTAGTAAGTGGTTTTAATTGCGATTGGGTGTTGTAATCCACGCAGAACCGGTGTATATTGAATTATTTTCTTTACAGGTTACTATGAAAAATTAAAATTATTCAAAAAATAAAAAAAGCTCAGCCGAAATTTTTAAGAATTATACTTAGATTTTTTTCAAAGTTTTGTGAGGTGACAATGTTTATTTTAACTTATATTCAAAACTTTTCTTTTAAATAAGTTCTAATTCTAAAGTGAAGTTACAAAGAGGAATTCCATTGCTTGATTTAGAATTGTTGATAGTCACGTAGGGTTCACGTGTCTTGGATCGAGGGCGTGGCATAGTGAGATTAATACCTACTTTAATGAAAAAGATTTTCAAAAAAATAAAAATGAGTCAACCTTGTATATCAAAAGGCAAAATAAAATCGGTATTCTTATTGTTTCACTTTATGTTAATAATTTGATATTTATCGGTATGGTTGAGAAAATGATTAAAAATTTTAAAAGGGGGACGATGGGAAAATATAAAATTAATGATTTGAGACTCTTGTATTATTTTTTAGGTATTGAAATTTATTAAAAGGAGGAAGTATTCGTATTTGTCAAAAATAAAAAAAAATAAAAAAAGCATGCAAAGACTCTTCTCGAAGAATTTTATAAAATTCTGGTCATCTATGATTGACTCTCTCACCGGTTTCTATAGTACTAAAATTATATTATTCATAAAAGCCAACCTAGGTGCGTGCGTTTTCTTGCTATGTGTTTTAATGTGTATTATTTTTATATATATATATTTTTAATTGAATTCATTCATTATATAGATCTTAAAAAAAAAATAGCTATCTTATCGGAAAAATTTTGTTTAACTTTTTTTTTCTCAATATTATTTTTACTATTTATTTATTTATAAGTAATTATTATCCATTTATATAGTTACATATATCGGATCAATTTTATTTTTTGTATGAATAGAATACTCGATAAGTTTTACATAATAAATGAATTCGATAAATTATATTCAAAAACTATGCCTATTAAAAACACAATAACATCACGTGCTTTTTAGGCACAAACTTAACTTTCAAAAATAAACTCCTTATAAGATTACATTTATAAATAACACTAGACAATTTATTCTTTTTTTATTTTACTTATACTAATGAAATAAGATAGAAGAAGAATAACAATGTTTTTTCCAAAAAATAATTCTCCTACACAAAATATGAAAAAATATTCTCTCTTGTTTTCTTCCCAAAGTTTTTCAAACAATGGAGAAATTTTATAATCTTTTCTCTTTCTTTTCATAACTTAAGTTAGACATATAAAAATATATTTTCTTTTGTTTGGTAAGTTTCCAAATGAATTACAAGAGAAATAAAAAAAAAAGGGCTACTAGATTTGTTTAGAGACTTTTAGTTCGTGTTCATTTGGTAACCTAGTTTTAAGTCAGTTTTTTATTTTAAAACACTTTAAATTAAAAAATTAAAAATTTATTTGGCTGCCAAAATAGTCACTAAAAAAGTCAAAAAAAAAAAGCAAAATAAGCTACTTAGGGAATTAACTGGAGTGTGATTGTTGAGTTGAAATTTGTTTAATGTTATATATAAAAGGATAAAATTAAAAATTATTATCAAAAAAATCAAAAAGCTAGGAGAGTAAAAGTTGAAAATTAAAAAACAAAATTTTTTGGCATTTTTTGATTTAAGCCAAAAAACTCATAAAGCCGGCTTTAATCCGGTTTACCAAATGAGAGCTTCATATCAAAATTGAGTCTCTTCTTCTTCTTCTTCTTTTTTTTTTTTGAAAAACTAAACCTTATTTTCCTTGGAACTTGTAGATTAAATTTTAATACGTAGACATCAATTTTAAACTTCAAAGAACTTGAACAAAACTCGATCCAAGTGGCAACTTCCAACAGTTTGGAGATGAGAAGTGTTTACAGTAACTTCGATTAACAGCTGAAAAAAGTTTAGATAGATTACATTTTTATGCACGATGAATCACCTCAAATTTTTTTATTTTTTTATTTTCCAAGGTGCTAAAGTTCAAAAAAAACAAAATACTAAAATTCCATCAGCCTGGTAGTCTCCATGGCAAACAAGTCTCTCTGCAGAAAAGGAAAGACATTGTTGGGAGGTGAAAGAAGACTTAACACTTCACTTCGTGTTGGCACACCAAGTTTACTTTTTGTTAAGAAATTTATCGTTCTATTTACTTCACAACACACATGATTGATATAACTCATTAATGATTGGTCTCCGTTAATTTCCTAATGTGAACAATAATGTTAAGAAAATGATAGGTGTTGGTTTGCATTGACAATGCCCTCATATTGAGTGTGTTGTTGCTCGTTGGAGACCTAAAACTTGGTTGGCTATTCAATTTTAAGTTCATTATTTTTTCTTTTTATTTAAAACTTAAAGCGTGTATGCATAGTTGATCAAAAATATACATTTTTATTCATCAAAAAAGTTATTAAAACAAAATGTGTGTATATATATATGTTAAGATCATTTTCCACCAAAGAGAAGGGATTCTTCAACAGTAGTTGAGTGTGTATTAAAAGCCTTATCCATGGAGGATGGATAGGACATGGCAAAATCATCAAATCCTTTCGCTGGTACGCGCGCGGAGGCTAATTCGGTGGACGATATCCCCGGCAACAACGGCTCCGGAAGAGGAATGTCTCCCTCCAAGAAATGCAAAACTTGCCGCATTGTCGGTCGAGCCGTAGGTTCCGATTGAGAGCACATCAACCCGAGCTTCAACACCAACTCCACTTTCTCCGCATCATAATGATTCCCCAACTTCGAATCAACCACGTGGAGAATCTCGTTTTTGGTCCAGAAAGAGAACACCCAATCGACCAAAACCAAATTCTCCGCCGGAGCTCGGGGCTCTATTGGCCTCCTTCCACAGGCCACTTCAAGTAGAAATGCCCCGAACGCATAAACGTCGGTGCTTGTCGTGGCCTTCCCGGTTCTGGTATGCTCAGGCGCGAGGTAACCCAGAGTTCCTGCGACACAGGTGGTTTGGGGATCGGTTCCTTGATCGTACAATCTCGCGAGCCCAAAATCGCTCAATCTTCCGTTGAGTTCGCCGTCTAACAAAACGTTGCTGGCCTTAACGTCTCTGTGGATTACGGTTTGCTCCCATTCTTCGTGAAGATAGAGAAGCCCCGACGCCACACCTTTAATGACTCGAAATCTTTGGTTCCAATTTAGGGTGAAACTCGGTTGGTCATAGAGGAACTTGTCAAGGCTCCCGTTGGGCATGTAATCATAAACCAAAAGTAGCTCTCCTTTCCGGCGGCAATAACCCAGAAGCTGCACCAAGTTACGGTGGCGCAGCCGCCCAATGCTAACAATTTCCGCCACGAATTCCCTCATTCCTTGTCTTGATTCATGAGAACCCCTCTTCACCGCAATCTCGATTTTCGAGGTGGGTAGAATTCCTCCATAAACCCTTCCAAATCCCCCCGTCCCCAAAATCTCTTCGTCTCTAAACCCTTTGGTGGCAATATACAAATCCCTGTATTTGAACCTATGAGGCCCATAATCAAGTTCCCAATCTTCAAGCACTTCCGCAAACTTCCTCTTCCTTTTGACATAAAGAGCCACACCGGAGATCAATACAAACGCTGACACCATCGTAATCACTGGCACTCCGATTGTCAAAAACTTAGACGCCTTCTTCGGCCCAAATCGGGGAAGCTTGGGGAGTTGGGAGAGGTCGAGCGCCGCCACCTGGCCGTTCATCTTGAAGCTCCATCCCAAGAGGTAATGGGAGGTCATGAAAGAGCCAGTAGAGGATGAGAACCCAACGTACATAGCTCGGTTCATGTACGGCGAGAGATCATGAGACAGAGATAAAAGCAGTTTGTTTGGTTTTCCCGTGTTGATGGGAGCCATTGTGACATCCATTTGTTTCCTCCCGCCGTCGTATTCCACCCAGACTTGCATTGCTTTGCCGCTGATGAGGCTTAGGTTCTGAAACTGCCCATTTTTGTCAGCATAATAGCCTGCCGGCTCAGCCACCACCGAGACTAACGAATTAATATCAATTCCGACATGGTTGTCATTAATATCCCCAAAATCGGGGCTTTGGATCGTGTCGAGTTCGACCCCAACAACACGGTTATTGGGGTCGCCATTGTTGGTCTCATTGAAAATACCAAGGTATTGGGTACCGACGGCTCCAGGGAGCCCTCGCGTCGGCGTGACCACGAAAACGATTCCGTGACCGCTGAGAGACGGGTACTTGGGGATGATGCCGAAGACGAAAGTAGTGGAGAAGGAGAAAACAGAGTCAGTGGATGAGTCCTTGATGTTGAGGGGGTCGGGGTAGAAGACATGGCCTTTTTTCTGAGCTGTGCCATCAGTGAGGGCTAATAGGCCAGTGGCTGTGAACTCGGCTATGCCGTCGAGGCTGAGGTTCGCCGATCGAAACCCATTAAAGGTGAAACCAAAGTCTTCTCCGGCAGATAATCCAAACAGAGAAAGAGCGCACATCAAAAGTGTCACAGACTTGAGAAAAAACATGGGTGACTTTCTTGAACCTTACACTTTCACTCTCACTCTTTTAACCCTTCCTAGAAATGCATAAATAGAGTATCCATATGCATTTATATTATTATGCCTTCCATCTAATCTAATATATCTAGCTTCTCATTTTTTCTATGGTTGACAGCAGCATGAGAGGTTATGGAGAATAAAGATTTAAATATTCATATGCTTGAAAGTCTTAGGCGGGGTTTGTTTTTCTGTAGATAAATTGATAGATATAAAATATTATCGAATATAAAGGTAAATATAAAATAAATAAATATAACATAATGTTATACTTAAGTATATATATATATATATATATCATATTTCTTTTTATAATAGATATAAATGGATATAAATTTATAACATATAGATAAAATATAATTTAAATATGAAATGCTTACAAAAATTGCTCACAGTTTACACAATATATATTTTTGGAATGTATATTCTTTTTAAAAATTACAAGCATTGCTCTAATGTCACCGCAAGGGGCAAAATAGATTGACCCATGGGAGAGAATATTAAATATCTATCCCCCGTATTTGATATCCTAGGATTTGACACCATAATAGGATTTTATATCCGGAAGTATGTAACAACCAAGCACATCATATACAACCTCTATAGGAAATAATTTCCAATCCTCTCTTTCAAATCCCTTAATCAAACAAACCCTTAGTTATATTACGATTTCTGATCATCCGGTGGGAATGAATTAACGGTGGCTGTCATCCCCATTTTTGGATTCTCAGTCATTTTGTAGGATTCAACTAATTAGCTATATAATAAATTAAATTGATCATATATGGATATCCCCTTAAATAAATCACTTTTATCTAAAAATGGACGAGTATTTTTTAGATTGTGGAGACCAATTATTTTTTAAGACAAAAATAACTTATTTAATAAGTTATTTAAATTTGATCAGTGCATGAATAATCTATTTGACGAATGATACAAATCCAACCGTTCATATCATGATGTGGATGCCCAGGTAGGGCCTACAAGCTGATACTTCCTATCTTCTTTCTTTTTTAACTCATTTTCATTTTAGATGGTGACACCAATAATATTATGGTCAAGAAATTATTTTATTAAATTAATTTATTTTTAACACACAAGTTGTTGTTTGAAAAGTCGCAAATTAGAGTCACAGCTAGCATTCAGGAAGAATGACAAATTTGGATTGCTAATTAATTTTTCTTATTTTTTGAACAGAAAAATAATATTTAAGCATATTCTACATGCATACTTATGTGCCATAGTTGAAATTACTTATTTGTTCATTTAATAATAAAAAATTATTAGTTATTTAATTATGCTATATAAATAGGCTTGTAAAATAAGCATGTAATGTAGCCCTAAATAACATTATTCTTTTAAATATTATTATATTCTTCTAGTGGGCCCCAGAAAGCCTATTAATGCCGTTTATTATTGGTTATAAGACTAGTAGACGAGAAAACAATCGAAGTTACTGGGCTTCCATTGAAGGCCGCTAGTGGTCCACGATGGGCCCACCAGCTCACCTGTTGCTAAAGTCAATTGAGGAGGAGAACTCTTTTACGCTACCAGCCTCCATGGAAACTTCAAACTTCCGAGGTTACGGGTCTTAACTAATATATAATAAGTAATAATTATTATATAATAATTTAAAATTTAAGAAGTAATAATTAATAAGTATTAGTAAATTAATTACAAATAAAATTATCTTCTTGAAATATTATATATATATATATATATATATATAAAACTAATATATTGAAAGTTACGAATAAGTAATAAGTTAATTTATAAACTAAAATAAATATAAAACTTGATAAGTTATATAACTTATAAATATAATTTCAAAAATAAAAAAATATTAACTTTTTTCAAAAAAGCCTGCCCAGCTCACTCAAAATCCTGTCTAGCTTGCCTAAAAGCCTGCCCGAAACCCGGTCCAAGCCTAGGCCCGTATACCTCTAGGGCCGAGTTTGGACTTGTAACGTCCCAGTTTCATAACAATATAAACCCGCATAATTTTATGAAAAAAAAAGAACCCGTTTTAAAAAATTCAAACCGAACGAGCTTATAAAGAAAAACTTTGCAAAAAGAGTTTGAACTTTTAATTTTCTCATCATAGATAAGAGTAAAATGACTCTATTACTTTTGCAAAATTCTCCTAAAAAGATCAATTTGGCCCCAAAAAAGGCCCAAAAGATACCAACAAAACCTCCCATTTTTAAACCAAAAGTGCCAAAATTTTCCAATAGTGACTGTCTACTTAAGCAGGCCCTCCTCCGCTTGAGCGGTGAGATACCCGAAAGTTTTCTAGTCAAAATTTTGAAAATTTTTCTAAGTGTTAAGAAAATACTTGATTTTCATAAGTTTTGAATATATTTTACAATAGGCTCAAATTCCAAGAAAAACATACATTTAGCAAGGAAGCATCCCCATACATTTCGAGATTTCAAAAATTCGAAGTTTGAAATCACAATATTCCATCCCAAGCCAAGAAATCCAACACCCTCACAAGTATACAAGATATGAAATTATGACCTTATGGTCTTACAAAATGGGTTAATCAAACCTACAAACATTCATACAAAGTGTTCAAGAAAATTACATCTTTACAATTTCTATTCTCAAAAAGTATCATCAATGGGTGTGCAATTCTACTAAGCTACACAAAAAGGGTCTCCAAGACCGTATTTCTTAGTTTATGACTTTTTTCTCGCTATCATATGAAAATGTTGTTAAATAACATAAGCCGAGACTCATAGAAGATTGACTAACAATGAATATATGCATAACATGTGAGTATGGTTATGCGAAATGCAATACATAAATTTATCAAAATCGAATTCCATTCTTTATCGAAAACCCATTCACATAACTAATTTTTCTTATGTAAATTAAACCCACTTTTCCTCACAATTCATCATTTAGTCCTTTATCTCAATTTCATTACACCCATTTCAAATTATCAATTTTCACAATTCCCGTATACATATACACACGCACACACACTTTACCCACTTCTCTTCATATCTCAACAATTTCGTGGTTTTACAATCTAGCTAACTCGATTCAAGAACTGTTTTATGGTCTTTTACTAAGGGACAAGTTCCTAACCCAATTCAATTCATGTACTTTTTACGATCTTTCACCGTGGGCCAAGCATCCAACCCAATTATGGTTTTAAAATTTTAAGAACCGACGTCGGATGAGCTTATAGATCCAAACATGGCAACTACCGACCGGGCCACACGAGGCCCGCCAAGTGGTAAATGCGTTCCATAACCCGCCATGACTAATGCCTCCTCGGTTATTAGTTGTTGGGCAGGGTACCCAAATCTGCGCAGCTTTTTGGTCTTTCACCAAGGAGCTGGACTAACCCATAATTACGATCCGTAGATCCCAAATCAGTTCATTCACATCATCATTTTTGACATTTGAAACACGAGTCTAACCCAAACATGGATCTTCTCGTTAACACCCGACACACGCGAGGGTTATAATCATTATTAATCCCCGATATAACAACCGTTTCACATTCGGGTTTAATCAACTCGAAATCACACCCAAACATCCCATGATTTTTCACATTTATCCAATTTCATATATTTGGTTTTAATTAGCTTAAAACCCTAACCACACTTTGTAGTTTCCAAAACCCAACAAGTTCACATAGTTTGTTTAAAGTCCCAACCCATTATTACGTGAATCTTAAATATCATCAAGTTCTTAAATTTTATACATGTAAATAGTGCCCCCCCCCCATAACACAAAATTTACCAAATCATTAACCAATTTTACCAATGAGTTC
>JAOTRH010013170.1:0-22916 GCA_034768845.1 Heliamphora exappendiculata
CAAACCCATATTGCGGTAGCAAACATCATATAGCCAACAAAGTAGCACAACTGTCCACCCATATCCATCAGGATGTAGTCCATGCACGCTAGTAGCATCTCGAGCTACAATGTGTCCACACATCAAAACTTGCTTACACCAAGTCATCAAAGTGGAGGGAAACAAACCATCTGGGTATAGAAGAAACTACACACCACTATGCCGCTGTAATCCCACCTTAAGCACAGTTCGCTGCTTCAAAAGGCATGACCTGATGATAACTCTGTTCATACAGATACCCCAAAACCATCTGCTATTAAGCCCCAAGCATCGGTCTTGTCCTTTAGTCGTGGAGACAATACAATCACTATATACAATCATCATGTTCGAGGTCTCATGCATTGCTCCTTTCAAATTGGCATCTAGCTTCACATAAACAAAGATATCACACTACTGCACATTCTATCCAAGAACGCACCCCACAAAGGAGTAACCATGCTCTGATACCAACTGTCACGGGGCGATACTTTAGTGACGCAGCGGAATTTTTTCCCGTGTGGCATTCGAACTCCACCAAGCCTGAATCCGCCTATTCTCTGACAATCCAAGTGTTTTCTGTTACCCGGTCTTCAATTTTCTTTTCAAAGGCCCATACTTTATCAAGCAAAAACAAACTCCCCTCACGGAAGTCCCATATAATCGAGATGCCACCTGACGACTTGACGTCCCAAGTTGCAAACCGAACAGCACAGTAGCTTCCTTGCACCAAACTCATCATGAGTAAGGCGCTCGCCCAACTGAAGTCCCATATTCGTTAGGCGAACTAGTAACACATACGTGTTGACATTGATGCCCAACTTAGTTGACAAGCTTCACAACGTGTAGCGGATCGGTATAGCTCATCTCTGAAAGTCAAGGGTGCCTCATTCCCTATACGACGCCAAGGGTTACTCTCGTGCCCATGGCGATGTCCTCATGCGTACACGCGTGCTAAACAATGCACATGGCGTGTCGCCTGAGCAAGGCAATGTCGATCCTTTAGGCCAAACGTGCATTATGCCAATTCACTCATCAAGCTGCTCGACTTGTTTCATAGGCTTATGCGTCCAACAATAGCATCCAAACGTGACTTTAGCCGTAAGCCACACATCTTAGGCCACAGGACCCCTACAAGCAATGTCGAACCCATAACATGCAAATAGGTCGGCATGCGAGGCCTTCTGGTGGTGCCTCGATAGCCTAATCAAGTTAGGACACTCAAATAAGAAAGATAGCCCGCGGGGCAAGTGAGTCAGTGTCCACAACCTCTTCCCTGAGTTCTACGCGTGATGTCTAAAGCCCTCGGATCCTCCCGGTTGGCATCGTCCATGAGACACCCGTGCCCGCATGTAGACCCTGAGACACCTCTCTTTGGTGCCTAGAGCCCGCACCCAATGACACGGAAGATGGCTGGTAGCTGACACACCACTACCCCCTTTATAATAGCTTTCTTAGCCATCTCCATCTTGATAAGAGGAAACATCAAAATGTTTGAGGAGTTATAATGGATAAATAAATAAATATTACTTATTTATTTATTTTTGAAAAATCCCCAAAGCCAAACTGTTGCATGCCGTGCCCGGCGCCTTACCACGCACGCGCGCCCTGCGCCGCGCGCTGACCTGCGCCCATGCGCGCTGCTACTGTCTTGTGCCGCGTTGTTGTATGCCGTATGGTCTTGTCAGAGCATCATGACACATTTTGGGATTAATGCTGCCAGTACTCCTGAACACCGCCGCGGACCTACCTTGGGCTTGTCCTTGCCACGACCACACAACATCACAGGATTGGCCTTATCAAAGGGCAACCCGTGACACGTGGCCTTGGTAAATAGATCAGCAAGCAGAAGATCAGTGAAAATATAGGGAAGAAAAATGACGTGAGCGTCGAAGGTCACCTGAATAGAACGGCAGTCGACCTCAATTTGCTTTGTACGTTCATGGAAAACAGGATTTGCAGCAATCTGAATGGCACTGGTGTTATTAGCATAAAGAGGGGTGGGATCAGATTGGAAAAAACCAAGTTCAACCAAAAGTCCACGAAGCCAGACAATCTCAGAACATGCAGCAGACATGGCATGGCATACGGATTCAGTAGATGATTGGAAAACACGAGGTCGTTTCTTACTCTTTCAAGAGATTAAGGAATCACCAAGAAACATGCACCACTCGGTGATAGACCGTTTACTACCAGGACATCCGGCCCAATCCGCATCACTATAGGCAATAAGACGGAGAGGAGAACCGATTGGGAAGAACAACCCTCGGTGAGGTGAACCGCAAAGATATCGAATGATACGACTAACAGCAGCCAAATGTAGATGGCGGGAAGTTTGCATGAATTGGCTAACCTGCTGAACAGCGAAGAAAAGATCAGATCGAGTAATAGTTAAATAATTCAAACTGCCGACCAATTGTCGATATAGCGTAGGGTCGGGGAGGAGATCACCCTCTTCACAACGATACTTCGTGTTGACTTCTAAAAGAGTATCCACCGAAGAAGAGTCCTGAAGACCAGCTAAATCAATCAAATCCTGCGTGTACTTATGTTGACTTAAAAAGATGCCAGAAGGATCCCTGTGAATTTCCAACCCTAAGAAGTATGTAAGAGGACCAAGATCCTTCATAAAAAAGGAGGCCTGAAGATGATGTTGTAGACGAGTGATCAAGTCGGAATCCGTCCCCGTGATAACAATATCATCAGCATAAACAAGAAGAAGAACAAGGCCGGCAAAGGACTTACAAAGGAACAGAGATGAGTCATACTGACTCTGCTCAAAGGAAAACTAAATCAAGGTAGACCAGAACTTATCAAACCACGCCCGAGGAGCTTGTATCAACCCATATAAAGAGCGCTTCAATTTGCATACATCAGAATAGGAGGAGGCGGCCAAGCCAGGTGGCAGAGTCATATAAATATCCTCTTTGAGATCGCCGTGAAGAAAGGCGTTTTTAACATCCATTTGATGAAGAGGCCACCCTTGGGATGCTGCAATAGAAATAACCAACCGTACCGTAGTCAACTTGGCAACAGGAGCAAATGTCTCCTCATAGTCCACCCCATATTCCTGTTTGTTACCAAGGGCAACCAACCTGGTCTTATAGCGATCTAGAGTACCATCAAAACGCAGCTTGAGTGAGTAAACCTATTTACACCCAATTGCTTGAACTTGTTTCGGACAGGGAACAACATCCCATGTGTGATTGTCCTGAAGAGCCTGAAGTTCTTCAACCATTGCTGCCCGCCAACATTCATGCTTAACAGCCTTAGAGTAACATGAGGGAATTGAAATAGTGGATAAAGTAGCATGAAGAGATGTATGAGAGAAGCCATACCGATTAAGAGGGCGAGAGACTCTAGTAGAGCGCCGAGGAACAATGGCAGAACCCGGATCTGGCAGAGTAGTTGGGTCGGGCTCAGGTGTCAAGTCAGATGCATGAAGGGGCAACGTTGAGCATCGACGTTTATACACGAAATTAGGTTTGAATCGTTCAGGCAGAGGAGACAAATCATCAAAATGAGGAAGAGCAGTTATCTCAAGCAAAGATATTACATGAGTAGAAAAGAAAGACTGATTTTCAAAGAAAACAACATGACGAGAAATACGAAATTTGTTAGAGCTTGGATCATAACAAACAAAACCTTTGTGTGAGTTACTATATCCCATAAAGGCACATTTTACAGATTGAGCAAAAAGTTTGAGTCTTTCATGTGATGGTAAATGAACAAAGCAAACACAACCAAAGTATGCATATCCAGATAGTTGGGATGCGTGTGATGCAGACGATAATAGGGAGTTTCAAATTGCAAGACACTTTTAGGCAATCTATTAATTAAATAAATTGCCGTGGATAACGCTTCTACCCAAAATTTTGCGGGAACAGATGATTCAAGCAATAAAGTGCGAACAACATCCAACAGATGGCAATTCTTACGTTCATCAACGCCATTCTGCTGAGGTGTATAAGGACAAGAACGCTCAGAAATAATTCCTTTCTGTTTAAGGAAGGTATGAAATTCATGAGACATATATTCACCACCCAAATCAGATCTTAACACTTTAATACTTGAAGAGAATTGAGTTTCAATAAATACCACAAATTGTTGAAACACAAAAAATACCTCAGATTTAGAACGAAAAAAATAAATCCAAGTATACCGACTATAATCATCAATGAATATAACAAAATATTTATAATTTGTATGAAATATGACAGGTGTAATACCCCATACGTCACTGTGGATCAAATCAAAACAGGTATCAGCACGACTACCATGTGTAGGGAAGGAAAGAGACTTACTCTTCCCCAATTTACATGTAGAGCAATCAAACGAGAGACGAGAAGAAAAGAAAAATTAATCTTTATTACCCAACAAACTAGAGTTAATTAAATGAGACAGAACAGTAGGATTAGGATCACCCAAACATTTGTGCCAGGCATCAGTCTTATTGTTTACAGTAGTACAAGCCAAAGAAAGGGAAGGCATAGCAAGCTGGAGAGGAAACAAACGGCCAACTTTAGGCCTTTTCAAGAGTATTTTTCCCGGCACCTGATCCTTCACAATACAACCATCACAAGAAAACCCAGCATTACAGTTATTATCAACCAATTGACTAACGAAAATGAGACTAGTAGAGAGCTCAAGAGATAGAAAAACTTTTTTAACAACGGATTTAATATCCCCAACAGCATGAATAGGAAGCTGATTACCATTAGCTGTCTGAATATACGAAGATCCATGATAATTCCGAACGTTGGTAAGCGTATTGGAGGAACTAGCCATATAATTAGATGCACCAGAATCAACAAGCCAAGGTGAAGATGATAGTGTAGTGTTACCTTGAAGTCCTAAGGCTGAAAATGCTGACATAATCATTTGCTGAACGGTTTCAGGAGTAAGAATAGCACGATTACTAGCCGTAGAAGAAGTCGTTGTACCCACCGCAACCTGATAGGCACTAGTTTGACGATTTTGGGGACGAGGGAGGCGAGGGGAACAGTCTTTGATAATGTGTCTTGACTTCTTGCAATAATTACAAGACTTCTTGGCACATTGGGCAGCAATATGGCCATATTCCTTACAGCTGAAGCATTGGACCTTTCACATATCTCGTCCCATGCTTTTCCCGTGAGCTGCATAGGCAACGTCGTTAGAGGTCATATGATTTTGTTGAAAAATACCTCGTGTTGCAATGCGTTGTTCTTCACGAAGTAATTCCCCAAAACACACATCCAAGGAGGGAGAAGGATCACGATTCATCAAATTGGAACGAGTGGCCTCAAATTCCATTCGTAACTTTATAACAAAATGATCTATCTTGCTTTGTTCATGGACCTCCTGAAGAGCAGTGAGAGATCCAGCTAGGACCTTGGCATAAATAATATCAGTAAATTCACTCCACAAATTTTGAAATCCAGAAAAATACTCTTGGATGGAGAGATTCCCTTGACTGAAATTGGCGATCTCATTTTCCAACTGAAAACGTCTTGCTGTGTGATCTTGGTTGTAAACTTTCTTCAAAAATTCTCACATACTTCGAGCAGTCTTGTACGGCCTCAGATATAGGACAATCTGAGGATCGACAGACCCCAAAATCCAGGACATCACACGGGCATCCTCGACCGTCCACTGAGCCAGCTCTTTAGGTTCCGTAGGAGCAGGATCACTGCCATCGAAATGACCCTATAATTGTTTTCCCATAACAAACAATTGAAACTGAAATTCCCAAGCGGAATAATTTTTTCCAGTAAACCGGACCCCAAAAAATTCGCTAGTAGATATAATAAAATTACAAATAACAAAAGAACCACTAAAGTGAGATCCAGGAACCAAGATCTGTCAACAAGAGGTGCGAGAAAACCAAGAGGCGCGAGAACCAGATCGACGAACCAAGAGGGAATTAGAGAGTTGCAAGCCAAGTGAACCAAAATCATTGCGAACCAAGAGAACCAGAGTCGACGCGACCAGAGGGGTTGCCGATGGGAACCAGTGAACCAAAAACAGAGTCGCCGGAGGTGCGACGCAGGTCAATGAGCCTCCCTGGAGGTGTGACGAAGAGCAGAGAGCCTCGCTGGAGGTGAGAGGAAGGTTGGCGAGCTGTCATGGGTGTGCGACGAAGGTCGACGAGACTTCCTGGAGGTGCGAAGAAGGGCGGTGAGTCTCCCTAAGAGTGCGTTGAAGGTCGGTGAGCCACCCTGAGTGTGCGACGGGAGACGGCGAGTTTGGCTGGTGGTTCTGGCTAGGGTTTCAAAGACTGTTGGTGGGCTGGCTAGGGTTTCAGAGATTCAATGGTGGCAACGGTAGGCTCTGATACCATGAAAATATTTTTCTTTCTCTGAATGCCTGCCCTCTTTAAGGTTCCACTGTATATATACAAATTTGTTGCCTAAATACATCCTAAATACAAGGCTGAAATTCAGCTATTAATATCAATCTAATCTAACTAAAAAGAAAAAAATAATCTGTACAATTAAGCCATAATTATGGCTAAATATATATTGATTGACATGCTAAATATATCCTGATTGACAAAAAGGGGTGGAAAAGTAAAGTCTAAGTGCATATGGTGCGAAAAGGAAATCCAATGACTAGAATGTCGCTCTTCTAGAACCCTTCAGAAGAGATACAGATGTCAATGGCAAACTATGTTTATGATAAGAAGCTGCCTACATTCATTGTCTAACTATCTATCAATTGCAGAATCAATTGCAGAGGGCACAATATTAATATTGGCAACTAGCACAGTTTTACTTTTAAGTGCCACATCGGAATATGCTCCCCATCCTGCACCTTGCATTGAAATACATTCAAATATTGGAAATGGGCCGAGGAAGTAAGTATCTGGCAGGTTCTGCAACATTTCAAAGTAGAATTTCAAGGACCAGTTCTATGTTCATGCCATAATTGCATGCACAATCATGGTCATAGCATACTTTAGTTGAATATCATAATAAATTACTGCAAAATGTCCAAAAATGCAGGCTTAATGGTGCCTTATTCTATGTTAAAGCACGGCATTTTTCAAAAGGAAAAATAACTTAGCCATACTGAAATGCCTAGGCAACATATAGGCAGACATAGAATAAGGCACCATGCAGTGCACCTACTACCTTACCGCGACTTCATCCAGTGACATACTGCAGAAAATATGACAACTTAACCTCACCGACATGCGCAGCAGCACACTGGAGTTTTCAATTATATAGCTTAAATGACTGCCCATTACTTCACTCCAGTCCTCAACCCCATCAATGATTTAACTAGTTTGAATTCAAAATGTCATCATTTGAGTAAAACAAGACATACATATTAAGAAGACCAGACGACAAACATGTTCAGGACCAAGAATTAGAAGTTGTAGCAAGAAGAATGAAAGAGAAAAAAAGAGGGAAAGGAAGAGTTACACTCAGACAAAAGAGAGGAGAGAGAGTATTAGGGTTCCTCTTCCTCACATCTATTATTTATACTAAAGATGTACCAAATACAAAAATCCTATTAGGTAACATCAGAAATAACTAAATATTCCCCCTCAAGTTGGTGCAAAGATATCTATCAAAAACAGTTTAAACACAACAAGGTGAAAATTCTTACTACACCCAGTAACAAGATTCCTTCCTAAAATGGTAGAATAAGCAGTAGTGGATCGCACATCATTAACTAAACCAGCCTAGGCTGAATCGGAAAATACCTCGAATCTCAAATAACATGATTGGAGAAGAAGATACTTTTCCTGGAGCTAATTTGAGATACTTTAAGATAAGATAAACTACATCAAGATGCATTGTACGAGAATTATGCATAAACTAGCTGACAACTCCCACCACATATGGAATATCTGATCTGGTGTATGACAAATATATCAGTCTGCCCATAAGTCTCAGATACCTTTCCTTATCTACAGGCTTCCCAACATCATCACTAAGGCAATGATTAGCCTCAATAGGTGAGTTTGCAAGTGTACAGCACACCATACCTGTCTTTCCCAAAATTAAAGATATAGATAAAGATGCACTTATCAAATCTGGAAACTTTAATCCCAAGAAAAGATCGCAACGATCCCAAATTCATAATGTCAAACTCCTTGGCCAGACGAGCTTTCAGATTGGATGTCTCCTCCGCATTATTGCTTATCACTACTATGTCATCTACAAACACAATAAGGGTAGTAATATTGTCATGGCCTCCTTTGATCAACATAATATCATTTGCATGACTTCTATATCCGAATCTCAAGATAACCTTGAAAATCTGATAAACCAGGCTCGAAGTAACTGTTGTCCATATAGTAAAGTGTTTTTCAATCTATACACCTTCCCTCAATTGAAGGAGATGAAAGACCTAATGAAATATCTATGTGCATTTTTTCTTCTGAACCACCATGAATAAATGCATTCTTCACATCTAACTGTTGAAGAGACCAACTCAAATTAACAGCACAAGAAAGTAGAGCCCGAAGAGAGTTCATATATGCTATGAAAGCAAAGGTCTCCTAATAGTCAATAACATATGTCTGAGTGAAGCCCTTATCAACAAGCCTCAACCTATGTCTCTCAACTATCGCATTTGCTTTCTGCTTTACCATGAACGCTCATTTACAAGTCATTGATTTCTTCCCCTTCTAGAAGGTACTAGCTCCCGGGTGTCATTCTTTCTCAAAGTTGTCATCTCTTTTACTGTAGCTTCTTTCCGCTTAGAATATGCGATGCCTACATTCCAACCTCATAGAATAGATATCTAAGATAGAGAGAAAACAAGCTATCTAATAAGATGTCGAATACACTTCCAAATACCTTTTCTAAGAGTAAGAGGGGCATCAAATTATTAAGATTATCAAGAAAAGGGGGGTTCATTATTAGATGCATTGGCACTAGAATCGGTGATAATGATTGGATCCTTTTGACGTTATGAATAAATCTTTAGATCAACACTATCTAGCCGTCCACCAATATATGGTTCTATTCTCTGAATAGACTCTAGTTTCTTTGCTTCAATAGTCTCTTTCTTCTTCCCTTAACTAGAACTTGGAAAAGAAGAGAGAACCCACGACTCTTGATTATGAGATGTAACATCATTTCCTCACTATAATGCTCCCCTAAAATGGCATGGGTGATAAGGGAAAAAAAGGACTCATTTTTCCAAAACATGGCATCTAGAGTAACAAATACTTTGCGAGTGCAAGGAACATAAAATTTATATCCTTTCTGGGCAGTAGAAAAATCAATGAAAACACATTCAAGCGCTTTGGGATCTGACTTTCCACAAGGACATTTAGGGCATGGGCAAAACACACCCAAAAATCTTAGGTGGAAGAGAAGAAACTCTAGGACTTCCAAGGGAAGTCTAGGGGAGTCTTAAACTTAAGAATGATGGAGGGCATGCGATTAGTGAGATAAGCTACAGTAAAAACAACCTGCTCCAAAAATATTTAGGAATACTTACAGTAAACAACAGAGTATGAATTACCTTAACAAGATGGCAATCCTTGCGTTCAGCCACACCATTGATTTCAAATAAGAAAAAAAAATCATTTTCATTGTGAAGTAAATAAACCTAACATGAGAATATAAATTTATAAAAATAACAAAACACCGATAACCAGAAAAAGGGGTGATAGGAAAGGACCCCACACATAGTTGTAGCACACAATTTGGAGCCCCATATTGCCACTATAGTGGAATTTTGTAACATGGCAAATAAAGTTTGGGATTCCCTTGTTGACTCTTTCCTTAACAGGGTAATGTGTCCCGTGTCTTCGAGTTTTATGAGCAAATTTTCACCACTAAGCAGTCAAGTAAGTCTCTAGTTGGATATTATAGTAATCTAAAGTCTCATTGGGATCAGTTGTCGAAGTATCGACTTTTTTCCATTGATTTAATGCAGCAGACGCGTCATAAGGAGGAATTTATGGTTGCCTATCTTCTTTCTAGTTTGGACCCTAATCTAAGGGGATCCAAATTCTCCCAATCAATCGCAAAGATTTCGGGCATGAAAACGGGCATTACCTACTGCTCCTAATACCTATTCTAAGCCACTACATTATTCGCAAGGGAAATTATTTGTTGTTCCCAGTTTATCCATGGCTATTTCCGAGTCTTCTATGTTCATTTCACGTAATGGTAAGCGTGGCACTATTCGCGGTGGCAGTGGAGATCGTGGTTCCCATGGTGGCTCACGTGACGGTGGTTGTTCTAGAGATTATACTGATCAGAAATGTAATTATTATGGTGGTACTAATCATACAAAACCATATTGTTGGCACAAGTATAGAAAGTCCAACTATGCTAATCATGTAACAGATGAAATTTCACAAAGCCAACCTTCCATCTCTTCAGCATAGGTGGCTTCTTGGACTGATTCTCTTGATAAATTCACTTCAAAATTGAGTGAGCTTGTTCAAAAATTATGCTTTGCTTATCATGTCTCTTCTACTACTACGTTAACATAGTCACGTAATATTGCATGTGTTGCTACTTTGCCTCCATCATGGATTCTCAATTATGGCGCCAGTTCCCACATGTTCGGTAATCCATCTTTATTTTCTAATTTGGCTCGAATCCATCATCATATTGTCTTGGTTGATGGTTCATCTCGTCCAGTTCAAGACGGGTTTACTTCATCTCAATTCATCCCTTTCCATACCCTCCAATATTTATGTTCCTAACTTTTTGTTCAATTTTCTTCCTACGAGTCAATAAATTAAAACTTTACATTGTTCAATAATGTTTCCCCTTCTTGTGTTTTTCAAGACCTCCAGACCAAGAAGATGACTGGTTCAGGGTATGAGAAAGATGGCCTATATTTTTTAGATCCTAATCACCAACCTAGTACCACTACCTTTACCTTGAGTGCTTCTATTTTTACCCTTCAATGGCATCTCCGCATAGGTTATCCGTCTTTAGCCAAGCTGAAGCTCGTTATTCTGTCTCTGAGTCCTATGTCTAGTTTAGATTGCGAAGCTTATCAGTACAACAAGCATCACCACTCTTTTTCCTCGTAGAAGTCATGTTCGTATGTTTGTGTCTTTTGATCTTGTCCATACAAATATTTGAGGTCCTTCTCAAACTTCTAGTGCTAATGGATTTTCTATTTTGTTATATTTGTTGATGATTTTTTCGCATGACTTGCTTTTTGTTTTTATAAAGCAATATTCTAAATTACCTTATGTGCTTTCTAAGTTTTATAATGAAATTGTTACCCAGTTTGGTAAGCGAATCAAAGTTTTCTGATCTGATAATGCCTTAGAATACAAAAAATCGACGGTTGACCGTTTGTGTTAATCGAGATATCATTCATCAGTTTAGCTGTTCTCATGCCTCTCGGCGGAATTGTGTGGCTCGGCATAAACATCGTCACTTATTAGATATTGCATGTACCTAGCTATTTCACATGTAGGTACCAAAATACTTTTGGAATGACGTTCTTTCTGCTTGTTATCTCAATGACTATATGGCTTCAGTTGTTCTCAACTAGAAGTCTCCTTTTTCCTTATTATATTTCCAGTTTTTCTCCTTTCTCCCTCACTTCGCGGAGATTTAGCTGTATTGCCTTTGTTCATATTCTCGATCTTGGTCTTGATAAGTGTTAAAGTAAAAGAGTAAAAAGAATTAAAAGAATGAGAGAGCTTTACTCTACGGTTAGCTCCTCTATTTATTTATACTAATCTCAATATTATATTGACATAGATGTCCCTCAACAGTCCCCCTCAAGCTGGTGCATATATATCATATGTACCTAGCTTGATACAAATCGATAACCACACAAAAACTTTGTAAAAAAATCTTCCAATTGATCCTTTGACTTTACGTGACTTGTACGAATCAAATTTTGTGATAACTTTTTCCATATAAAATGACAAACAATCTCAATATGCTTCGATCTCTCATGAAATACTATATTAGATGCAATGTGAATTGCAACTTGGTTATCACATACCAAATTCATAGGATAATGATGCTCAAATCCAAGTTCTTCTAACATATGGTTCAACCAAATCAGCTCACGTGTAGCATGAGGGATAGC
This sequence comes from Heliamphora exappendiculata, assembly GCA_034768845.1. Classification (NCBI taxonomy): domain Eukaryota; kingdom Viridiplantae; phylum Streptophyta; class Magnoliopsida; order Ericales; family Sarraceniaceae; genus Heliamphora; species Heliamphora exappendiculata. The sequence goes on from JAOTRH010013170.1 coordinate 12,040, forward strand.
TCTAAGAATTACTAGATTAGATGTAATGGGAATTGCAACTTGGTTATCACATACCGAATTCATAGGATAATGATGCTCAAACCCAAGTTCTTCTAACAGATGTTTCAACCAAAGCAGCTCACATGTAGTACGAGCCATAGCTCTATATTCTGACTCAGCACTGGATCAGGCCATCACTTTTTGCTTTTTACCTTTCCATGACACCAAATTACCTCCAACTAATATACAATAACCAGTAGCCGACCTCATATCAAAAAGAGAGCCAGCCCAATCAATATCTGTATAGCCTTCAATTCTAGGATGTCCATGAGCCTAGAATAACAAACCACAACCGGGAGCATTTTATATCTCAAAATGCACACAATAGCATCCCAATGACTAATCCGTGCGGCATCCAAAAACTGACTAACTATACTCACTGCAAAAGAAATATATGGTCTAATAACAGTTAGATAATTTAGCTTTCCAACCAGTCGATGATATCTTCAGGGATCTTCTAGCAATTTACCCTGATCAATTACTAATTTTGTGTTGGGATCCATAGGAGGTCCATAGGTTTTGACCCCAACATCCCTATTTCACTCAACAAATTAAGAACATATTTTCTTTAAGATAAAGAGATGCCATGACGCGACTTAGACACTTCAATGTCCAAAAAAATATCTCAATTGGCCCATATCTCTTGTATGAAACTTGGCCTGCAAAAATGATTTCAAATTTTGAATGCCACTGTTATCAACCCGTGTGATCATAATATCATCTACATACACAATTAACAATATCTTGCTAATTGTAGTATGTCGATAAAAGCCAAAATGATCTACACCACATCGTTAAAGGCTAAAACTAGTTAGAACACCAGTAAATCTACCGAACCAAGCTCTAAGAGATTGTCTGAGCCCATACAATGACTTTTTCAACCGACACACTAACTCGAACTCTCCCTGAGCAATAAACCCAGGTGGTTGCTCCATATAGACTTCCTCTTGTAAATCTCTATGTAATAATACATTCTTAACATCCAACTAATGCCAGGGCCAAGAATATGTAGCAGCAAGAAAGATGAAAAGACGAACTGAAGCAATTTTTGCAACTGGTGAAAAAGTCTCATAGTAGTCAAGGCCATACACCCAAGGTGTACCCCTTGGCAAAAAACTGAGCTTTCCATCTACCGATAGTACCATCATAATAGACCTTAATAGCATATACCCAATGACACCAAACAACTAATTTGCCTGGAGGACGAGTCACCAAGTCCCAAGTATCATTTTCCTTTAAGGCAAGCATTTTTTCTTCCATGGCACACTTCCAACCAACATGAGATAAAGCCTCTGTAACAAACTTAGGAAGAGAAATAAAAGATAAAATGGCAACAAAAGAAAAATAAGAAGAAAATAAATGAGTATAGGAAACGACATTAGAAATAAGATGGCGAGTACAAAACCTCTTACTCTTCAGAACAGCAATGGGGAGATCTAAGTCAGGTGGTGGAGAACCAGGTGAAGGAGGACTTGGTGGTGAGGACACCAATGGCGGGGCAAGTGTAGAAGCAGTACTATCAAAGTGCTGACAACAAATGTAAACCTACAAGTCTGGTCGACAGAGACGGTCCAAAGTAGTGAAATACGAACTAGTGATAGGAAGAGGGAGATCATGAACAAGATCATCAGCAGAAACACTGGTAGAATAGTACGGAGTAGACTTAAAGAAGGTAACATCTCGACAGACAAAGAACCGATTGACAATAGGACTATAACACCGATAACTCTTTCAAGTACGAGGGTAACCCAAGAACAAACATTTAATGGCACAAGGATCAAATTTGTTAAGGCCAGGAGCAAGTTGATGAATAAAACAAACACATCCAAAAATGCGAGGAGGTAACTCGAAAAGTGGATTACGGGAAAACAAAACAAAGTGAGGAATCTGGCCGTGAAGAACAAATAAAGGCTTTGAAGCACAGATATTTCAAAATAGGCCCCGTCTGCATATCGAATATGTATCGGATACAGATACGCGCCGATAAGGCAGGATACGTATCCGATACGCCAAATAAGTATCCAATAAATTTTTTTCTTTTTTTGAATCATGGATACCGCTCGAGTACGTGGGGGATACGGGAAGGATATGTCGGGAATACGCGAGGCTATAATTTTTTATTTTTTTTATTTTCTTTGGGTATTTTTTGCTTTAAATTTTTAATGCATTCTATGTTTTACTATATTAACTCTAATATGTGATAAGTTTGTGATTTATTTTTAATTTCTAACGTTTTGTATATTTTTCATGTATTAAATGTTCGATTGCAACAACCAAATGAATTTACTCCTACTTTGAGTTTTATTTTTATAAATAATACATTACCAAAAATAAAAAATAATATTTTTTACAAACATATTCTGACCGTATCCATATTCGTATCCTTTTTTTTTTTTAATTTTAATGTATAACCATATCTGTGTCGTATCGTATTCGTATTCGTATCCGTATCTATGCTTCCTATGATGAAAGCATGCGATTAATTAAGTAACAAGTAATAAAAACAACATCACTCCAAAACACATTAGAAACATTCATATGGAGTAATAAAGTGCGAGTAACCTCAATCAAATGTCGATTTCTGCGCTCAACAATTCTATTTTATTGTGGAGTATACGAGCAAGATGATTGGTAGATCATACCAGATTGAGTCATAAAGAAGTAAACGGGTGAGAAAAGTATTCTTTGGCATTATCACTACGAATGATACGAAGATGCATATTAAACTAAGTTTGAATTTCAGCACAAAAAGCACAAAATATATTAAACAACTCAGAACGATCTTTCATTAAATAAAGCTAGGTCACCCTGGAATAATCATCCACAAAGGTAACAAAATACCAAAACCCTAACTTAGAAGAAACGGATGAGAAAAGTATTCTTTGGCATTATCACTATGAAGGATACGAAGATGCATATTAAACTAAGTTTGAATTTCAACACAAAAAGCACAAAATATATTAAACAACTCAGAACGATCTTTCATTAAATAAAGCTAGGTCACCCTAGAATAATCATCCACAAAGGTAACAAAATACCAAAACCCTAACTTAGAAGAAACACAACTAGGACCCCAAACATCTGAATGAACTAACATAAAAGGACTCCATGCACGATTATTGGCGCGAGAAGCAAAAGGAGCACAATGATGCTTTCCCAACTGACATGACTCACAATCTAAAACTGATATCGACCCACAAACAAGAACTAAAGTCTTTAACTTTTCCAAAGAGGGATGACCGAGACGACAATGGATCTGTAAAAGAAAAGCAACAGTGGAGCACACACGAGGAGGGATGTCATACTACTTAGTATACAACTAATAAAGCCCACCTGACTCATGCCTGGTGCCAATCGTCTCCTTGTCACCAAGTCCTAAATAACCATAGAATTAGGAGAGAGATATAGAACAATTAAGATTCTTGGTGAGTTGGCTTACATATATCAAATTAAAAGAAAAACCAAAGATAAAGAGAGAGATGTAGGGTGGACAGTTCCTATGCCTTCAGCTAAGGCAGTAAAACCATTTGCTAAAGTAACACGAGACAAAGAAGATGAAGATTGAAAGTGAGAAAAAAATATGAGGTACACCTGACACATGATCAGGGGCGCCCGAGTCAATGACGCATGGTCGAGAAGTGAAAGAAGAGGAAAGACAAACAGTAGAAATACCTTTCTGAGCTAGAGATGCAATGGAAAGAAATGCTTGTAATGATGCTTGATACTGAAGAAACTTAGAGTACTCATCTCTAGACACATCCATAGTCTTTGCCTCAATTGGAGTGGAAGTTAAAGGAGAATCAACGGGGTCGGATGTCACAACATTAGCAAATTGAGGGGGTCTACCAACAAGATCCCAACATGTCTCTCGAGTGTGACTAGACAAGCCATAACTGGAACACTGATGAGATGGGCCTCTACCCCAACCACCACGACCACCATGGAAACTGCGACCACTGCCTCTACCACTGCTGGAACCACTGAACTAATCATTTTTACCTCCTTGAGAATGTAGTGCAAGTAGTGCTAAATGATCAGAGGCAGAAACACCAAAACTTTGAGAATTATCCTGAAAGGTAGCACGTAATACCCTAGAAAAGACTTTGACAAGAGAAGGGGGCTGAGCACCTCCAAAATCTGAGAGCGAATTGACTCAAATATAGGTCTCAATCTAGCAAAAAATCGCATCACAACCAGTTGTTCTCGTTGTTGTTGCATTTTTCGAACATCATTCGTGATTGGGAGAACCAAATTCAACTCTTTATGAATTCTTTTGAGAGCAGCAAAATAATCCGTAACAAACTTATCACCTTGGTACAACTGAAAATAATCAACCGACAAGTCATAAATACGAATAAGATTACTGGAGTATAACATTTGAATATACTCCCAAATCTCCTTATAAGTATCAAGATGTGCACATGTCGGTAATATGTGACTCTATAGAATTCCATAACTGAGTAACAATCTAAGCATCCTCTTAATCCCATTCAAGCTTCTTCCTATCACCTGATGGCCCAGAAGCAATTAGGTGATTTTGTTTCCCTTGACCAGTTAAGACAACCTTCACAGCTTTGTACCAATGCAGATAATTAACCCCATTCAACTTACAAGTAGTGAATTGTGGTTGTGTTAAAGGGATATATGATTTCGATTCCATGATTCTAACTGATGGTTTGAGTAATCCGACAAGAAATTAGCATGCATTAATTAGCCAAATACCACAACTCACAAATATATACGAAAATTACCAAATTAGGTGCTCGTTACCTCTAAGCATATCAACAGAAAGTTTGGATATCAAATCCAAACTGGGTTGAGACCATCGTGATGACAACAAAGAAGATAAATCTGGGTTGGTGAAGAAGACAAACTTGGGTTGTTAGGATGGTGGAAGAAGATAAATCTGGGGTCAGTGGAAGTGGTGTTGGTGATGATGACTTGATCTGGTTGGCGGCGATGATGGACAACTCGATATGACTCGCTTTGGTTCGATCTAGTGATATCTGGTCTGGTCATGGCCGGCTTGATTGAGTCCAAATCTGGTTTGGCCGTCAAAGATCTGGTAAATTTGGTTTGAGTCCGAATCTATCTAGTCATCGAAGATCTGGTCGATTTGGCTTGAGTCCAGATCAGGTCGATCTGGTAAGGAAGGAAGACGACAGTGACGTCGTTGATGACGACAAAGGATGGCGACAGTGACAAAGGAAGGCGACGACGAACGAAGGGAGACGACGGCGACTAAGAGAGGCAACGGTGAACAGAGTGAAATAGTAAAAAGAATTAAAAGAATGAGAGAGCTTAACTCCGGGGTTAGCTTCTCTATCTATTTATAATCTAAATATTATATTGATATAAATATCCCTCAACAATAAGCTTTCCTCTCAAGCCCATAAATGTGTTTTTCTTAGGTACTCTCGTACTCAAAAAGGGTATAGATTTTATCATCCTGAATCTCATTAATAGTTTGCCAGTGTTAATGTCACCTTTTTCGAGTTGACCCACTTCTTCACTTCCCTAGGCAAGGAGTTATTCTCCGACCTTATCTATTGTCAAGGGGTGGGGGGGAGCCAGTTTTTGATATTTTACTCCTACCTCTTCCTTTCCCTAAGCAAGTACCATCTAACTGTCCTTTGCAGGTGTATTAACGATCTTAAGATAGGCATTGTGCCCCTTTTGACCCAACCCCATCATCTTCCCTGTTAGGGGTTCTTGCTCCCATCTTTGCAAGGAGTTATTCTCCGAACTTATCTATTATCGTGAGGGGGGGCCAATTTCTCTTACTTTACTCCTACCTCTTCCTTTCCTTGAGCAGTTACCATCTAACTGTCCTTTGTAGGTGTATTAGCGATCTCCAGATAGGCATTTTGTCCCTTTTGACCCGACACCATCATCTTCCCTAATGAGGGTTCTTGCTCCATCTCCCTCTTCTCCACCAGATGATGACTTACCCATCGCCTCACGCCAAGGTAAACGTAGTTGTACTCAAACATCTTATTGCTCGGTTTATTTCATAGAATCGTGTCTCTTCGAATCTTTGCTTATTTGCTAGTATCTTTTCTGCTATTTTCGTTCCTTCCTCTCATACACAAGCTCTGTCTTTGTCTTGTTGGAAGCACGTTATGGATGAGAAGATGAGTGCTCTTCACAAGAATCAAACTTGGGAGCTTACCCATCTTCCTCTTGAGAAACAAGGTTGTCGGTTGTTGTTGGGTATTACTGTCAAATACCTTCTTAATTGGTCTATAGAGCACCTTAAGGCTCGATGGTGGACAAAGGCTATTTATGTAGTTTTTTTGTGGACTTTTTCGCCAGTGGTTTGCCTCAATTATGTTTGAATTCTTCTCACCACTGTCGCTAATTGTTCCTGTCCACTGTATCAACTTGATATCAAGAATGCCTTTTTTCATAGTAATCTTCAGGAGAGGTCTATCTACTCAACCCCCTGTGTCTATTGTGCTAGGAAGTGAGCACATTGTTTGTCGCTTACATAAGGCTTTGTACGGCCTGAAGCAATCACCTCGTACCTAATTTGATCGCTTTAGTTATGTTGTTCCTACCTATGATTTTCGGCGCCCCACAACTAATAATTATGTGTTTATCCATCATTCATATAGTGGGACTATTGTACTGATTGTTTTGATTGTTTTTGTTAATGACATTATCCTTTTCTATGATGATTCACTAGTATTATTGACATCAATCGACATTTGAGTCAACACTTTCATAATGCTCTTTGCTATTTTCTTAGGATTGAATTTGTCCACTTTCTCAAGGTATTTCTCTATCACAACACAAGTATTCACTTGATCTTTTATCTAAGACCGAGTTTTTGGTGCTTGTCTTATTGATACTCCTATGGACTCTATAATTGAGCTTAGCACCGAGTTTGGTGATATCTTTTCTAATGTTAGTCACTATTGTTGTTTAGTTGGAAAACTCATTTATCTCACGATTACTTACACCCAACATTACTTATGTTGTTGGGGCGATTAGCCAATATATGCATGCTCCTCGTCAGTCTCCCTATGATGTTTTGTCATATCTTTCATTATTTGAAAAGTGCTCCTGATCGAGGTTTGTTACATTGGCCATCTAATTCCTTGTCTATAGTTAGCTTTAATGATGCGGATTAGACTGGTAGCCACTTTGATCGAAAATCTACCTATGGTTATTGCACTTTCCTTGGTGACAATCTTGTCATTTGACTTGGTAAAAACCAAACTGCGATTGCTCATTCAAGTGCCAAAACTAAGTACCGTGCTATGGCCCATATAGCCCATGAGATATTATAAGTCCAATATCTTCTCGTGGACTTCAACATTATGACTCTTACTCCTATGCAAATGTTTTGCGATAATTGGGCTGCCATCTATGAGCAAACTAAGCATATCAAGGTGAATTATCACTTTATTCGAGATTTGTTGATGTAAAAGCATATCGTCACTCCTTATATTCGCTTAGAAGTGTTACACCATTTTGGGTAGAACTTAACCCCAAAAACTAGCTGTTGATGTGAGGGTGCTCTCACGGTTATATATAGCATATCACTTTTGTATTTAGTCGATGTGGGGCTTCACTTCACACTTTTCCTCACGCGCAGCGTGTTCACTTGGCAGTACCTTCCGCGTACAGATCAAGGACACGCACTCTACTCATCCCTGATACTCCAGTTCTAACACCATGTTATGCAATCTTTGGTAGAACTCAACCCCAAAAACTAGCTATTAAGGTGAGGGTGCAGTGAAGGTTCCCTCACGCTTATATATTGCACATCACTTTTGTATTCAGTTGATATAGGACTTCGCTTTACACCCTCTCTCACGCGCAGCATGCTCACTCAACATCACCTACCGCGTACAGGCCAGGAGCATGCACCCTACCAATCCCTGATGCTCCAGCTCTAATACCATATTACACAGTCTTAGGTAGAACTCAACCTCAAAAGTTAGCTATTGAGGTGAGGGCGCCCTCACGCTTATATATTGCATGTCACTTTTATATTCAGTCGATGTGAAACTTCGCTTCACAAGAAGATCAACTTGAAGATATTTTCACTAAGTCTTTAGGTCATATTTCTTTCCACCGCATGTCTTCCAAGTTCGGTATACTTTGACTTCTATGCTCCAACTTCAGAGTGGATTTAATATAAATAGATGTGAGATGGAGGGAGCTAATTAAGTTTCCAAAACTTAGTTCTTTATCTCTTTCCTTCTTTCTTCTCTTTCTCTCAAAACCCTAAGTTTTCAGTTCTTTCTATTTCAACGTCTTGTCATGTAGCAGGATTTTTTAGGACACTTGTTAAGCATAGACTAATAGAAATACTCAATCAAAGGTAGAAATTGGCATGAACAGTGATTATTTATCAAAGGAAATCTCAAACATGATCAATCTAGGCAGCAAGCATGATAGCCTCCAACTCAAAATTTGTCTCCAATTTCCCATTTATTGAATGTGGCATCATCAAATTAATCGCAGAGCCAAAAAGAGGCCCATGACAAACCATTGCTAGCAAATTCACATCACAAACTGCAATTCCCATCCTTCGCCACCATCCTACCATTGCTATCAAATTCACATCACAAGCTGCAAGCGACTAATAATCTGGCAAAAGGGGACTTATTTGGGTATATATGGGTAGTTGTCTGGTCGTACCCAAGGAACATAAGGTATGGTACATATATACTTGTAAGAACAATGCTTAGTGTAGTTATGTCATAGTTTGGTGTTAGTTGCCCCACTTTGGCATGGATTGTGGGCCATGGGGAAGGTGTGCTCGAATTGGATCATGTTAGACCTGTACAGGTGATTGAGAACCCGGGGTTTATTTGAAAAGCCTCATTTGCAAACGTTTTTCAAAAAGGTGGGTTAAAGTGTAATACGAATATGTAACTAGCTGGAAGGAATGAGTAAATAATATGCGATCACTTGGAAATTTTGAAAAGATAGATTTTATATAAAAAGGGAATCTTCTTTACCCTTTCTCTATCTACATCTAACACTTAGAGTGAAAGCTTGCATAACTCCAATTTTGAGCAGATTGGGCTTGATACTCACTTTGCAAAGGAAGAGAAGTTTGATCCACTTGTGGAGGGTTTCGATTCTATTAGAGTAAAGTTTATTTAGACAACATTAGAAATCTCTACAATTTCTCTCTCCTCCTTTTCTTGATTATGAGGCTGAGATGTTTGACCACTTGTGTTAAATGTGTGATTTTGAGGTTTCGATTTAATTTGGGAACAAACCTAGAATATAGGTGTCGGATTAGTATTGTGCCAAAATTTGGCTTCTCTATTTCAATGCTGTATAACCACGAGAGATAGGTAAATATTTCTTTTGGCCTAGTAACCCGAGAAGGAATAATAATCACTAGTGCTAGGCATAGTTTGGAAATGTTGATTGGCACAATCCATAGGGGACACCAAGTGCTGTGTTGGGTAGCGTTTTGGGTGGTGAAGCTTCTTCACTGACGGAGAGGAGTTAAGTTTGGGAAGAGGCGAAAGAAGATTTGGAAGTTGATTTTGTTATGTTTGACGTGGATCATTTGGCAGGAGAGGAATTGCCGACACTTTGATGGCATTGAGAGCTCATTAGTCTTTTGTTTAGTTGAGAAATGAAGTAGGGTTGTCCTTCTCAAAATTGTAGATTTTGCGGACTTCCTTGATACCCATAGGTGTGTACAAGGCCTTTTTGTTGGTGGCCGCTTTTGTATTCGGGTGACATTACCTTTATGCCTCATTTATAAAAAGAAAGTTACTTCGAAAAAAAAATTTACACATACAATTCGACACAACGAAATAAAGGATAAGGCAAAACCAGTTTTGTTGAAGCAAACTGATAAACCGTAAGCAGTCCTTTATGTGACACAGTGAGTTGCGCAAGTAATAAGCTTCATCATATTCAACAGAAACAGTGCAGACAAATGAATCTATGAAAGAAAGCACCTGACCTCATTGTAAGTGGTTCTCCCCTTGCTTTCGACTTTCTCACAAACTAGACATAACAAGAGACAGTAGAGGCATTAAATCAGCACTAAAATTGCTCTCAATCTTTGCTGATAAAAAAAAAAGCTGTCAGACATAGCTACAACTAGCAAGTGACAAAGCCACTTTGAGAAAATCAGCTATGTCTACCACATAAAAAAATACAATTAATATCAACAGAAAAAAAAAGTGATTATGCTTCTCAACGTCTTCATATTAACTTCAACAGCAAGTATTCACATTATCATAATTCACATGCAGGAAGATAAACCCATTCCCACGAAGTGAAGAAACAACAAATTATTAGAAACATGAGTACACAAACCTTTCATGCTGAACTGGCGGAGCCCTCTACCACTTTTATCCCCTCCAGCTGCTCGTTGACTTCTTTTTTTCTTCCTGCTACTGTTCAGAAACAGGCAATCCAGTTGAACTTTTAGCAAATGTACAAGGCAATAGCTTTAATGGGGGGAAATGAAGAAAGAAAAGGAAAGATAAAAGGAACAGGGATCAACACTTACTTGGCCATTGCAAATTGCACATCAACCACAAAATTACAATACAAACTACAGACCATGAGATCCAGACCCAATTATGGTTACAAGGACAAGACCCAATTACAGTTACAAGGACAAGACCCAATTACAGTTACAAGAAGGTAGTAAAAAAACAAATATTTCACACATTTCTAGAATAACAAACATGAACTACCACTATGAAGTATGCACAACCAGATTCAACCACAGAGAAACAGAGAGAACAACAGATTTCAAGAATTACCTATCATTATAACTAAACAAAGTTCAGTAGGTTGATTCCAAGAGCACAACAAGATTGAGCACAATAATATATATA
>JAOTRH010013181.1:0-22916 GCA_034768845.1 Heliamphora exappendiculata
AGATTATGGGTCAGAGTGCAATTATAGTTCTTTAGTGGTGTGAATTGTAATTCAGTGTTTTATGAAAATTGTAGAAACCGCTGTTAGTTTTCTATAATTGCAGCTACCGCTATGAGGTTTGCCTAATTGTAGAAACTACTGACACGTGTCTGTGTTCCATTAGAAATCTTACTCATAATTACTCCATAGGTCCCTATTGTAGACCTATAAATATGGGGGTAGGCTGAACCAGTTTCATAACTTGTCTTCTAAGACTAAAAATGTCCAAGTTCTACTGGTACGTGTTCTCGGAGGATTATAGCCCACACTATATCTGGGAATCGCATAAGAGAATACAGTAGAAGAAAATCTGACAGGAGCTTCAACTTGAATTCAAATCATAGTTGAAGATTCGACCAGTAAAAAGGTATTCTTCTAAATTAACTTCAGATGCAAGGGTTTTATTTTGATCGTTCGTTATCAAAAGATTTTATCTCGAGCCCGTTTTGGCGTTTACCCATCTAGTTAATTTTTTTTAGATAATCGTTTGCAAAAACAAAGATCTTGACAATTTTGCTTCCAACAATTGGTATTATAGCCGTTTTATTTTTTATTTTTAGTTATCGAGGCCGGGTAGTTTTAGAACTGTTGTTAACTTTGTTTTGTAGGCGTTCTAATCCCGATTTTATGATCGTAATTTATTTTTCATGTTTGATTGAATGGTGTGAATGATGATTATTTTTTAATCACGGGGGGATGACCGTGATAGATTGAATGTGAGCTTTCAAAACATAGATAAACATGCAATAGCTAGCTTTATGTTCTTAAATATCTGTTTAGATTATTTAAGAACAGGTTGAACATGTCCAAGAACACGAAGAACGGATGCGGCATCGACGGTGGTTCGAATTTTAACGGGGCACAGATCGTGGTAAAATTTTAATGGTTTTAAATGGTTTTTTCTGGTGAGTTTTTCTGTAGTATTTATGTATAAAAAATAGCATAAAGAACAAGTCAAAAATAGGAAGAAAAAATCACCAAAACAACCCGATTCCGACGGTGGTTCGGCAGCGGGTTTTATGATTTTTTGGGCCTTTTTTGGGACTATTTTTTGAAAAAAAATTTAAACATAAAATAGCAGTAAAACATATCTCAAAATACTATCAAAAAGTAGAAAAACAACTGGGCTAAATAATGCATTAAAAAGAAAAAAATAGCAGCTTTTTTTTTTGCGGCGGCGGCGCTACAGCATTAGCTTTCAGGTAGTTTTCTAACAATTTTACGAGCTATTTTTGAGCAGTTTTTTTCATAGAAAATATTACCTTTTGAGAGCTTTTTTTTGATATAAAAGTACGTCGAAAACCGAGTTCGGGAAGAGGTCGAAAAAGCTTTGGGAAGTTGGCTGCGCAGTGTTGTGGCGGGCAGCAGCATTTTTTGAGGTTTGGGGGTTGTTTTGTGTTGATTTTCTAATGTATACGAGATTGATATGATATATCAGTATATATTAGATAATATCAAGAAAGCCTGATGCAATTAAGACACTGAATCAAAGGCGAACAGGAATTGAAACAGCTGACTGTCTAAGGGAGACTGAAACACTTCAGTGTTTCACTTAGATCATAAAATTAAGATATACGCATATCATGTTTATATATATATATATATTGCATGGATGATTGCAATCTGTTTTATTTATGCTGTTAATTTAATTAATTCAAAAATTCAGTTTTAATTAAAATATTTTGTAATGGAAAATAAAATTAAGTTTTTTAATTAATTAATTTTAATTAAATGAAAAAACTTTAGATATTTTATTTTTCACAAAATATCATGTTTAAGATGATTTTTTTTAAATCGGATATCTTAGAATAACGTGGGAATTAATTTCAAATTTTGAATTAATAATATAAAAAAATATTTAATCGAAATAAATTATTATTTTTTGAAAAATGTAGAACAAAAAATAAAATAAATAAATATCTTTAATTACTACCTTAGCTGAAAAGCTGGAGAAAAAACTGTGCATTTATTAAATTTTATTTGTTACGCATTTAAACACGAAAATATGGTTTAATAAATCAGAATTATTGGAATCGTGTACATAGAAAGATGCTTGATTCTTTCAGATCGTCTATTTTTTGAAATTAATAAATTTATTTTAATTAAACAGATTTTTATAACCCTAAAAAATATTTAAAAAATCTAAGTGGGAGAGAAAATTTATTCACAGATAAATTTCGCGGTCTCCATCACCTGTTTGTAAGCGATGCAATTAAATCATGCGTGTCGGCAGTAAGGCTTTCTTCCCCAACGGACAGATTAATTGCGGTATTACCAGTAGAAATCTCCTTTAGGGATAATTTTGAATAATTATTAGTATGGATTACTTATTCATCTGAAGGGTTCACTGCAAAGCGATTAATTTGATATTAGGTGATGGTTAACACTTAGCTGTATATAATAGTATTTTCTCAATCTGAGTCACTGCTATTATATATTGGACCGAATCTATGTCAGCTATTTAATTTTACTTGGCAGGGTCAGTTGCCTCGATAGTAAAATAAAAAAGAATTGGCCTGTCTGATCTTATAAAGGATAGTAAACGTCCTCACATCGAGACATGCTATTCTCAGGTTACCAGACTACTGGCGAATTTATTTTAATTTGGTTTAATTTTAAAATGGTAGAGGAAACTAAATTAAAATAAATTCAATATTTTGCTCATCATAATTAATGATTTTTTTAATTATGTAATTCTCAAGATTAAAATAGCTTTCAATCCACTCGCTTTAATATTCAAAGAAAACAAATTAACGGGATCGAATTTTGTTAACTGAAAATATAACTTAGATATAATTTTAACTACAAATGGTATTCCTTCAATACCAAGAAATATTTTTATATTTGAAAAAGATTCTTCCTCTAGGCCGAAAGGCATGAAGAAGAAAAAGGTTCAAAAATAAGGAGACAAGGTTTCCAGGACAGTTCGTGGGCCACGGACTGGTGTGAAAAAGCCAAAAGACAGATATTTTCACTACAACTAGGCCCGGCACTGAAAAAAGCTATGTCTAGTATTTCTCAAAAAATAGAATAAATAGGGTAAATTCTATTCACTAGTTATGAAAATATTTTTACCGGTGTTATCTACCGGCACCTGGTGTGTAGATACGGGAGCCACTAATCATGTCTGCAATTCATTGCAGGGGTTCTAGAAAATTTCACAACTTAGTGATGGAGAGATTTATCTGCATATCGACAATAATACAAAGGTAACAGCAGTTGCAGTAGGAGATGTCACTCTCAATTTTGGTAGAGATCGGGTTTTAATATTAAGAGATTATCTTTATGTACCTGCTATTAGAAGGAACTTAGTTTTTATTTTTAAATTGGCTAAAGACAGATATTTGGTTTATTTTAATAACTTTGTGGTTATTAAGAGTAATAAACGGGTTATCTGTTCTGATACATTGGTGGATGATCTTTATATTATTACTCCATTCTCTCTTACACTACAACTGACTGAAACGAATAATACTTCCATATTACCATATAAGAGAAAGTTTTATTCTTTAATGAACCAAACGTTTCTTTGGCACTTACGCTTGGATCATATTAATCGAAAAAAGATAAATAGACTGGTAGCAGATGGACTTTTGAGTTCATTGGAAGTGGAGGCACTTCCAGTATGTGAATCTTGCTTAGAGCGTAAGATGACCAAGAGGTTCTTTTCAGCCAAAGAATATAAAGCTAAAGAACTTTTGGAGCCAGTTTATTCTGATGTGTGTGGTCCTATAGCAATCTAGGCTAGAGGTGGCTTTGAGTACTTGGTCAGTTTCATTGATGACTACTCAAGGTATTGATACATTTACTTGATGCACCGTAAGTCTGAATATTTTGAGAAATTCAAAAAATTCAAGACAGAGGCGGAAAATCATTTGGGTAAAAGTATCAAATCACTACGAATCGACCGTGGTGGGAATTACCTCTTTGGAGAGTTTAAAATCCCAAATTAAAACCCCAAATTAATTTACAATCAGCTTTTTAGTCTCCCAAATACTGCAGAGCTGAATATATATTTGCCCCAAAACTGATTTTGTAAGTCTCAAGCTCCTCCCACCTCCCATGCAACCAACGAGGGTCCAAGAAAATTTAAATTTTAAATTTAAACAATAATTACACTCCATTACAATTTTTTCTATAAAAACAAGACCTTAGCCCCACCCATTCTCCACATGTTTTGACTGAGAGGGGAGAGAGAGAGACCACCAAAAATTCTCTAAGTGTTTACAAAGAAGAAGAAGAGAAGAAGAAGGAAAGAAGGAAGGAGGGGTGGAAAAGAGTAAGGAGTAAGCGTTAAAGCTAAAATCCTTTCTTCTTCAATCTTTTTAGCATCATAAGAGGTAAGAAACTCCCTTAAACCTTATAATATTCTCCCTCAAGATACCTCTCAATCCATCTCTATAATAAACCCTAAGAAAAAAAAATGAAAAATAACTCAAAAAGGCGTTGTAGACGCAAATAGTGGACTGCTAGGGCAAAATTGTGTTTTGTATGAGCTAGCATGCATATATTTTTATGTTTTATGGCATGTGTGTATTCTAGAATTTTGGTTTATATGAGTTTACAACATGCATGCAAAGAAAACATGCCAAAAAAAGTACACAGCATAGGTTAAGCAATCAAAACCCTAAGTAGCCTGATTTTTTGGACTTACTCACTTTCTGCCACCAACTTTAAAACATCATAACTAAATGTAAAAAAATGGTATTAAAGTGATTTTGTGTCCAGATCTATATTTTTGAGTTATATTTCATAAAAAAATTAGTTTGAAGTGATTTTATTGGGTTGAACTCCAGATATCTCATTTTTGCCAAAGCGTGTCAGATCTTGACCACTCTGAGTTGCAGAGCTAAACACCTTAAGTTAGAGTAAGAACCGAGCTTAGGTTAACACATAGAACTTATATAGGACATATTTATCTTTCTGTCCACAAAAAATGAGCCAAATATATGAAATTTTGATAGGTCCAAAGCTTTTCCAAAGTCACTGTTAAGGTTCAGTGACTGACAGACCTCTTTGTCACATATTTTTGTGAGAACCAAAACCTAACTTTTTAGAAGTCAAATCCAAAAGTGGTAAACATGAAAATTGTAGAAAAAATATTAACCTAAATACTGAGCAAAAATAAGCCCAAAATACCCTCGGAAGATGCCCCATAGGTTTTGAGAATTCTCTGTTAAAACACACTCTGCAGACCCTTTTTAGGCTAACTGAATTTTTTTTATAAATTAGCCAAAATCTCAAGCTTTGTCTAAATAACATGCCCTAGCACAAAATATGAAACTTGTAGGCGACACCTTGAAATAAACGCTCACCAAATATCAGAGCCATATCCCTTTAAATGATACCCCAAAACTATGGTCAACAGAGGCCCAATTTTTAAAATTTTCTCTATAAAATGCTGATGGGTTTTTACTAAAATAAAATAAATGACATTTTTTAACTTTAGGAACGGACCTTGGTGATAAATATGAAAGTTATAGAAAATATTTTTATGTAATTGGTGTTAAAATTTTAAAAATTAAATCAATATCTAGGTGCTTCAAAACACTGTCGCAACTTTAAAATTAGCAATTAAACTTGTACCTAAAATTGGCCAAGTGTTTGAATTGTGTGTTACTTATGAGACTTGAGTGTGTGAACCTTATATAAACTTTGTGAGTAATTAGTGAATGAAAATGATTCTTTTGATGAGATGAGCTCATACCAATGGTTCGAGTCTATGTTGTTTAAATTGTGGTTACGATTCACATGCTTGTACTTAATACTTTAGCAAGTTGTACCATGTACCATGTCATGTTTATATACCATGCAATGATTAATTGTACATGAGAGGCATATTTCACATCATGGGCATTTCTCCATTTCATCTTGGGTTATCGGAGTCCCCTTCATATCTTTCAATTAGGTTGGGTGACATGAAAATCAATTATTCAGTGGTTGTGGATCTAAGGTATCCCTGGTTGCCAGATGTGATATTAAATTTGAGGTTTTTATTGTAAAAGGGGGATTTAGGCACCATGAGATCGTCACTAGCTTTAGTTAGACTTTGGGTTGACGCTTAACGAGCATCATAGTACTTAATGTGGGATCGGTTGGTTCGGATAAGGATGGATAAACTGATTGCCCCCCACGCTGTTACCATTGAGTAAAGCGGTTGAGGCATGTAGCCAAGGTGAGAATTTATCTTTTGCAATGAGGCTAGGATTAGGTTAAGTGATCTTTATACCATTAAGTCTACTCTATAATTTCCTGCGTGAAATTCGCGATACTGTTCTTGAAGTACTTGGGATTGGACATTTATATTGCATTCATCTGCATAACGCACTCACACTTCTGTTCTTATATGTGCTCATCCTGTTGAAAACGATAACTTGCCTATATCTCTGTTCCCTTGACTTTGCATTGGATATTATACAATATGTATGGTAAAATATCTCGTTGTGAGTTTATTAGACGATTTATGAAATTTGCTTCTGAGCTCCGGCTCATGGCATTCGTGCCACAGGTGAAGAAGAAGAACAGTTCAAGGAAGGCACATTCGTTGAGAAAGAAGACTTTGAAGAAAGGGGAGAATAGCAGGAGCAGAGTAATCCCCACGACGCAGTTTGAAGACGTAAAATATTTACTTTTTGATCTTTTTGTTCAGTTTTCTACGGACATAATGTTACTTTTATTAAGCTTTCTGGATGACTATACTTATTAAGTATTTTGAATAATCTCTAAACCGTTAATGATGTAATAACTATCTTATATATATCTATGAATGTTCGGCTAGAATATGTTCTTTATCTATAGTTACATATGTTCCGAAATGCCCGGGGAACGGGGTGTCACATGGAGAATTAGCGGCTTGTTTGTTGATTTGAAGCACTAATCCTTTTGCATCCATCCATTAAAACAAATCCAAATCATCCATGTGTGCTGCTGCCATGTTTTTATGGTTCCCAATACCCATGTTTTTAACGGATCTTCATACTGTTCTTCGTTCCTTCTTTTCTTCCTTTTTTGTTCGATTACATAATATCAAAAAAAATACTAGAAATCAAAGAACAATTATTTACATTGATCCTATGCCTCTGTAGAGTTCACATTCAGTTTACCACGATCAACTATCGTGATTAAAAAAAAATAATCATTATCCACGCATTCAATCAAACATGAAAATAAATAATGATCATAAAACAGGGATTAGAACGCTTGCAAAACAAAGTTAGCAATAGTTCTAAATCTACCCAGTCCCGATAACCGTAAACAAAAAATAAAACGGCTCTGATACCAATTTGTTGGAGGCAAAATACCAAGATCATTATTTTTGTAAACGATTTTCGGTAAAAAATTAACTGGACGGACAAACGCAGAAATGGGATCTAGATAAAATTTTTGACGTCGAACGATAAAAAATATACCCGTACAACCAAAGTTAATTTAGAAGAACACCTTTTGTCGATCTAGTCATCAGCTACGATTTGATTTCAAGTTGAAACTCTTATCAGATCTTCTACTATATTTTCTTACGCGATCCTCAAACGTAATGTGGGCTATGAACTATCGAGAACTCGTACCAGTAGAACCCCGATATCTTTCGTCATGAAAGACGAAAATATGATATATGATTGATGAGATATCAAACTAGTTCAGCCTACTCGCATATATATATAGGGCTATAATAAGAACTTGGGGAGTAATTATGAGTAAGACTTCCAGTGGAACACAGATACCTACTAGCGGTTTCTGCAATTATGGAAAGACGCAACGGTTTCTACAATTTTCATAAAACACTGAATTATAGTTCACATCACTAAAGAACTATAAGTACACTCTGACCCATAATCTCAAGACCTTCTTGCATTGAGCTCATGTTATTAAATGTTTACCATTTCTCCCCATGTTAAGATTCTCAATACCTGTCAATTAAATTTAATTACTGACAATTTAATTTAATTGGCATCTTGATATTCCTTAAGCCCTTTTGCTTAACTTATTTTACCGTCGAATAATTAAATCCACCTACAGGGTTTGGCCCGGTCAAAACTTATAAGCATCTTTAAGGAGATATCGTCAATCCCGATCATTCGGGACGTAGATTTTGTCAATAATTAATATTTTTCATATAAATAATACCGCTATCCAACTCACCAAAAATATAAACCCATATAAGATCGCACCCTCCAATGAATCAAAACAACAAATATTAAATATATGCAAACCAATAATTATTTCAGTATTAAGAGTATAAGCACTATTCATAATAACCTTGGAATGTGAACTAATTTATATAGTCGGTATAAAATTAATTACCCCAAATGTCCTGTTCAATACACACAAAGTGTACTGCCATAGAGAGTTGGAACAATAGACGACGCTATTATCTGTTCCCCGTAACTAAGATATGCTTATTAAAATTCTGTGCCACAATCATACTGATGGTATGTCCATTTTCATCTAAACTATGAACGTAAAACTTATACTCTACAAGAACCTAAAATCTGGTCTTCTGTGTGTAAGCTGTACTCTACGCACCAGATTAAATACTATACAAAATATTGGACATCTACGCATAACAAAGAAATGATATACATACATTATTCATAAAAATTATCATAAAATAAAAAATAAACTTTATTAAAAAATAAAATAAAATACTAAAAATATGATTTTCAATATACCAACCCTAACAGGAGTAACTATCACTATACTGGGTGAAACTATCTTGTCAGCTCCGCTCAGTGACACTACCCCGCTTCTTGAGATCCAGCACAAGAAGGATTTCTTGTTGAACGAATTTGATTTTGATGAAACCAAGGCCATACAAGTTCTAATGAATGTCGAGGGGAGTTATGTTACCCTAAGAGTCATAGCCATGATGAAGGAAATGTCCTATTTTCCAGGCATGGGATTAAGAAATCATTTGCAAGGGATTTCAGTGTTGATCCAAATAAATCACAATCGCCTTGGGTACAAACTATGATACAAGCCAGAACTGAAAGAGGCAAACGTAGGAAATTATAGGCTGACGCTAAATAGACTTTTCATCAAAGAAGGGGGCGATTTCCCTTATTGTGGGTTCCCCGAACCAAGGATTGAAGAGAAGACTAACAAGAAATTACCAGGATTAGAGATCTTTTTCAATCACTAGCTATTCGAAAGTAATGAAGAAGTCGAGATTTGGCAGATGGGTCTCGCAGGAAAGATACAAACAAATTGGGCAGATCTTTGTGAAGAAGGAGATCTGGAGTTTTTCTATAATGAATAGATGGCCCAGGTACGTATAGGCAATGATGACGAAGATAAGCACGCGCTGATGATGGAAGTTGGCGCGCCTGCGGATCACACTTTGCTTATCATGGATGCAACTAAAATGAAAAAGAGTCAGTCCTTTGAGTCTTTTATTATGTATACGAGTGGGTTGGAGTCCATTAAATCTGTCTTTACCAAGTCGGTTAACATTGAGTCTGCCAGGAATGCATCTGGTACCATCCTGAGCCCTTTCTATCTGGAGTCTTTGGATTTAATCTCTTTTGAAATCGATGAAATGGAATTAGACTTTGCATACTTTGCTGTGTCTCAAATATTTTGTCTTGATTCTGAAGATTTTAAGGAATTGAAGAACGATATCCCCCAAGAATTAAAATTCTTAATCGAAAAGGAAGAAGAAATGCGAGCCAAACCTATAACCGAAAAAATGATTTTAATAAATCTCAATAATGAAAATCACCCACAAATGGTTCAGATTGGTTCCACCCTATCTTTAGAGAAACGTGAATAGCTAATCTTTTTATAAAAAAAATTTAAAGATGTTTTTGCATAATCCTACGAAAACATACCTGGCATAGACCCCGACACTGTACAGCACCAAATTCCCTTGTATCTTGATGCCAAACTCGTTAAACAAAAGCTAAGGAGAATTAGGACGGATTGGGTACTCAGGATCAATGAAGAAGTTACCAAACAGTTAGATGCCAGATTTCTCATGGTTACAGAGTACCTGAAGTGGGTTACTAATATTGTTCCCGTACTAAAGAAAGATGAGAACATCTGGGTATGTGTCGACTTCAGAGACCTCAACAAGGCTAGTTCTAAGGATGACTTTTCTCTCCCCCATATAGATGTCTTGGTAGACAACACTGCCAAGAACGCGCTCTTGTCCTTCATGGATGGCATCTCGGGGTATAACGAGATTCTGATGGCTCCAGTAGACTGAAAGAAGACTACCTTCACAACACCTTGGGATACTTATTGTTATAGCGTCATGCCGTTTAGACTAAAAAATATGGGAGCAACCTATTAAAGGGCTACAACAACGTTGCTGCATGACATGATACACAAAGAGGTGGAAGTATATGTGGACGATATGATTGTGAAATCTAAAACCGAAGAGGGACAAGTCGTTGGACTAAGAACATTATTTGAGCGCATCAGAAAGTACAATATGCGTTTAAATCCTCATAAGTGTGCCTTCGGAGTCACTGCAGGCAAGATGCTTGGATTCATAATCACACAGCGAGATATAGAGGTAGATCCTTTGAATATTAAGGCCATTCTCGAAATGCCTCCCTCGAAGACCAAGAAGGACGTAAAGAGCTTCTTGGGAAAGGTTCAGTTTATCAGTCAATTCATCGCTAAACTAACCACTACCTGTGAACTCTTGTTCCAACTCTTAAAGAAAGAGACCAAGTTTCAATGGGATCAGTAGTGTTAGGATGCCTTCGAAGCTGTACAGAAGTATCTGCAAAATCCTCTAATTTTGTCACCACTAGAACCCACCAATCCTTTGATACTATACCTATTAATGACTGATTCAGTAATGGGATGTATGCTTGCATAGGAAGATGAAGCCAAGGTAGAAAGAGTTGTCTACTACTTGAGTAAGAAGATGACCGAATGCGAACGACGGTCTATACCTTTGGAAAAAACCTGCTGGGCGCTAATCTGGGCATCCAGGAAGTTACGCCACTACATGTTGGCATATTGTGTCATTTTAGTCTCAACGATGGATCCGCTCAAATACCTCTTTGAAAAGCCAACATTAACAAGAAAGTTAGGCCGGTGGTTGCTGATGCTAACCGAGTTCAATTTGCAGTAAGTCATGAGGAAATAAGTAAAAGGGAGAGCCGTTTCTAAGTTCTTAGCTAATCATCCTATCAACGGAAAAGAAAAGCCTGAATTTGAGTTTCCTGATGAGCAGGTGTTGAAGATTAAGAAGGATCAATGGACCCTCTATTTCAATGGAGCCTCAAACTAATACGGTTATGGGATAGGAATACTTCTTGTTACTCCCGTTGATTCTCGTTTCCCTTTGGCTTTTAAGTTGAATTTTGAGGTTACTAACAATCAGGTTGAGTACAAAGCTTGCTTAGCTGCAAATATTACAAATATAATATGTTTTAAGGGGTTGGAATACTAAAAAGACATACCAAAATAATTTTTGAAGCATGTTTTTGCACAACATTGCACCAAAATCCCATTTAATCGTTAAAATAATGCAAAATCAGCTTTTAAGTTTTCCCAAAAAGGCCAGCCGAATTCCTCACCAGCAAAATCTGAAAATGTTTTTCTCAAATATCACCTCCCATTCCATGCAACCAATTAGAAATAAAGAAATTAAAAATTTGCTTACACAATAATCATTATTTCAATTAACTTTTCTTTCTATATAAATTAGACAAAACACCCATTTCTCCTCCCCCTCGTATTCGGCCACTAGAGAGAGAAACATTAGATTTTTGTGAGTTTTGAGTGTTCTTCAAGTGTTGAGAGAAGAAGGAGAAGAAGAGGAGGAATCCAAGAAGGAGCAAGGAGGTTACACAAAGCTAAGTCCTAACTTTTCACCCACCATCACCTACTCATTCTAAGGTAAGTAAACTCTTCAAAACTCTTTGATTAGAATCACCATAAACTTCCTCAATCCATCTCTGAAAATAGAACCATGAACAATAATCGAAACTAGAAAGGAAAAAGGCGTCATGATATAAAAATATGGACTGTTTATATTTATTGTGAATTGTAGTGTGTGAATACTAATGTTATTGAGTTTTGTGGCTTCTAAGAGTTCTAGAATAATGATATATAAGTGTCTAATCCATGCGTGCAAAGAAAATAGTTCAAATCTTGACACCCAGCATGCTAGGTAGCTAGAACACAATGGCTTGAGATTTATAACTTTTGACCTTTCTGTCCCTAATTTTGAAAAATCATAACTAAATATAAAAAAATAATCTAAGTGGGTTCTTTATGTCCAGACCTAGATTTTTTTTCTCTTTCATAAAAAATTTGTTTGAACTATTTTTAAGTGAGTAGAACTCGAGATGTAGTATTTTTTCCAAAAACATGTCAGTTTCAGACCAGTTAATATTGTAGACCTAAAAACCCTATTTTAAAACATGATCTGGGCTTAGGTCAAAATATAAAAATTGTAGATAACATACATATCTAGTCTCCCACCAACAATGAACCTAAAATATTGAACTTTGATAGGTTAAAGTACCTCTGAAAGTCATTGTTGTATTTTAGTGAACAACAGAACCTTCTGCCACACATTTTGTGCAACCAAAAACCCCTACTTTTAGCGACCTTCTTCAAAATTGGTTTTCATGAAAAGTGTAGGTGACATACTAAACTAATTTATGTCCAAATACCAGATTTAGACACCCTTGGATGATCCCCCAAACCATTTTTAAACTCTATGTGGAAAACTAATTATGCTGTGTGTTTGATGACTGTTTAACACATTTTATAAAATGACTTATTTCTCTAACATTTTTCAAAGAACTTCCCTGTGCACTATTTATGAGACTTGTAGGGGACATATTGAACTTAAACATATCCAAATATTAGCCCAGTAAGACCTAATTTGATTCCCTAAGATCGAGACCAACTGAAGCCCTTTTTGTGATCTTTTTGTAAAATGCTGAACCATTTTCACTTTTATGAATTAATTTGTCTAGTTGCATTTGGATTTAGCCTTAGTGTTAAATACAAAATTTGTAGAGATATTTGTATCTACGTTGTGACCAAAAACCAAA
Source organism: Heliamphora exappendiculata (assembly GCA_034768845.1). NCBI lineage: Eukaryota > Viridiplantae > Streptophyta > Magnoliopsida > Ericales > Sarraceniaceae > Heliamphora > Heliamphora exappendiculata. The sequence goes on from JAOTRH010013181.1 coordinate 13,065, forward strand.
ATCGAACTCTAATTCTAAATAACTCAAATGGCTGTTGCAGTTTGAAAATAGGACATTCAAAGTTGACTTGTAAATTGCTAAGTGTATGATAAGGCATGTTTTGGTTGTGTGACGTGTTCTAAATGTTTTATTTTATTTAAATGAGATGAATAATGAATTAATGTAAATGTATGATGAAACATGACCATGCCATGAAACTAAAATCGTGTTTTGAGAGTTATACTCCATGCTCCAACTTGTGGTACTTTAAGCTATGTTCGTTTGTATTTTGTCATGCCTAGTGTGTGTGTGTGTGTGTGTATATATATATATATATATATATATATACACCATGCTATACGTAATTGTTGTGACGTCCCGTCTTTCGAGCATGTCAAGACACACATAAATATAAATAAAGGGATAGTCTAGCAATTTATTTATATTTACATATGTTAGTTATTGCATCATAAAGAATTTTTAAATCATTCAAAAGTACATAATTATTGCAGTTTTACCAAAAAATTTCAAAAATTACACTAAGCACGAGAAAACTGAATATAAGCACAAAAGAAGAGGTCTCGATTCCTCAGAATGCATCAGCGAAATTCATGTGCTCTTGGAACTCACCCTATTCTTCAAACTCTTCTTCTCCCTCTGGGATGACTTCCTCCAAGAACTCCTCCACACTTGTGGCACGAATGCCATGAGCCAAGGCCCAAAAGCAAAACACTCTAACCTTCTAACCAATCTCATGGCACAAAATTCACCACAACACATACCATATAACACCCAGTACAGTTTATAGTCAAGGAGATAGACAAATTTATGACAGGATAGCAGATAAATCAATAAACATGTGCATATGAGATGCTGTGTATGAAATGCAGATGTCCAACCCAACATTCATCAGAAATAAAAATAGGAGTTCCACTTTGGGACTTATTAGTATTGCTTGCAGGGACTTATCATCATTGCCGCCTCAAGGACTTATTGTCGTTGCCGTGATGGGACTTATTACCATTGCCACCTCAGGAACTTATTGTCAATGCCGTGATGGAACTTATTACCATTATCGCCTCAGGAACTTATTGTCATTGCCGTGATGGGACTTATTACCATTGCTGCCTCAGAAACTTATTGTCATTATCGTGATGGGACTTATTATCATTGCCGCCTCAGGAACTTATTGTCATTGCCGTGATGGGACTTATTACCATTGCCTTTCATTGCACCAGGGACTTATTGTCATTGCCATGATGGGACTTATTGTCATTGCCGTATATTGCTTCAGGGACTTATTGTCGTTGCCGTGGAAAGAAAAATATGTTGGAAAGGAAAATATAGCTAGGGGGCTATTTGGGGGACAAAAAGTTGACCCCACGTCATTCAAGGGGTTTTGTAATGGTTTGCGTGCCCTTTTGTGCAAAAAAATGCATTAAAAGTTAATTTGATATTTCTTTTGGTGTGTTTTTTTATTGAGACCTATTATTTAGTATGTTTATGATAAATATAGTATTCGCATGTATTATCACAATTTCCATAGCAATTGATTAAATAGATGTAATCTTTTAAGTCAAATTAAGTTATTTTGGTAATATGTAATTTTTTGACTTATTTTGTTGTGTATGAACTTCAATAATGATTTGTTTGCTTTTTTTGACCTATAACACCATATAATTATGTATATTACTTATTCAACATGTATTGGATCATCATAATGCTTAATTTAATACATTTTTCATCATTTTAAGCTAAAAGGAAAGCAAAAAATCACTTTTTGGCACACTTCCCAAGGTGGTCGGCCACTAAGGGGAATTGTTGTCATTTTTAATGTTATTTTGTCCTTTGCTACTTAATTGTACTTACATCCTTAATTTAGGGTATTCATGTGTCAAAATTTGAGTTTTTAAGAATTTTTACCGTACTAGAGGCAAAATGGTCATTTTACCCTATTATGAGGATTTTTTATTTTTAATTTATTATTTCATAATATTTACTTCATTTAAAATGTTAGGAGACTCTCCGGGTGCTAAAGTTTTGTTGCCTGTGTTTTGGATCTTTTTAGGATTTTCGGGCCGAACTTAGGGTTTTCGATTCGAGTTAGGGTTTTGAACTTCTTATGTGTTCTATGATCTCGTGGACTATCCGTCACTAATACTAAGGTCCGAGCAGCGTCTTTGCACGGGTCATTACAAACTACCCCCCTTTAACAAATTTTTTCCCCAAAATTTTGCCCAGTAATTCATCGTATGGAAGATTAAAGATGATTTACTAACATTATGCCTTCTCGTTCTCTAAAATTGTGTCCTTATTTACTTGAGTCGTTCTTTATTGCGGGTGCGGATAAGGTCAGGCCCATATGTTCAGCACTTAGAGTAAAGGTTGTTTTGTCCTACTAACATCTTAAACTGATTATTACCAAATCTTCAAGGATCATATCACATAACCAGCTAGCCTCAAAAAGTTCGTATCTCCGTCACGTTAGTTAACCTCTTCCCATTAACTGTTATTTCTACTTTTGTTGGGTCCACTTGAACTTTTTCTCCAGATATAACATAACCTAAAAACATCACCCGATCCAACTAAAACTCACACTTACCAAATTTTGCATACAACTTGTGCTCTCTCAGGATCTTCAAAGAATCTTCAAATGTTCCTTGTGTTCCTCTTCGCTCTGAGAATATAACCAAATGTCGTTTATCAACATAATTACAAATTGGTCTAGAAAGCTTTTGAACACTCGATCCATCAGGTTCATAAACACAGCAGGCGCATTCGTTAACCTGAAATGCATCACCACAAATTCATAATGCTCGTAACGAGTCCTAAAGGCAGTCTCGGGTATATCTAACTCTTGCACTTTCAATTTATGGTATCTTGACCCCAATCTATCATTAAGAACATGCTAGCTCCAAAACACAACTTATATCGAGTACGACTTCCATAAGCAATCATATGTCTCTTAACTAGCCCACCATCGAAACTGATTTCGAACATTCTCCACTTTTATCTAGAAAGACTGTTACTTTATCGAAAACCAGCTCATTACCATATTCAAATGTACATCAAAGACTACTTCCTGATCGACTTATGACTATTAACTCGAAATCACATCACCACTTTGTGTTGGACTACTCTAGCCTTACGACCATGAGGATTAATACCGCTACTTGAACCTAATGAGTCACTATGGCTAAACATACCACATAGACTAAACGCTTTCCAAGTATATGCTTACCTATATGAATCCAATCATAATCTCGTCACATATTTCCTTCACGTACATATCATCCACCCTACAATCCTTTAACTGAACAGTATTAACTCCTAATTATAAAGTCTCTTATCATCATCACTCAATCCCTTCACACATTTTCTGCCACACAATTGAGCTAAGAATCACTTTCGAACTTTAATTATTTTATCTTACCCACATTTTACCAAGACACTCGATTCACTCAAGGCCATTTAAAAAATCACACCCATGAATTCGTATAATCTTACTTACGCTTCCACTCTTCTCATCCAAACACTTATTTCTCCCACGTACTCGCACTAAGCTGTTACACAACTCCAGCAAAATAACAAATTTTGTCACCCTCCAACTTCTCATACATAGAGTTCACGCGTTCCCATAAGAGAATTCCTTCTCTATACCAGCAACATCTACTCACCAATCTAAACAAACTTGCTCTAATGAGTCACATTACAAAAGATTTTTTAAAGCAACTTCCTTACGACTCACATCGATACCTTAACAAAAACCGAATACCACTCCATAAGAGTTACACAGTCTAGACGCTAAACGAATACAAACCGATACTTTAAGAACCTACCATGTGAATAACATGGTCTGTCTAAAATACGTACTCCACCCTTCAAACAATCTTCAGTGTCAATGGGACTCACTGTTTCCACAAACTCCTTGGCACCCAATCCTTGAATTGCTTAACTAAAGAGTTATCGATCTTTGAGGTGATCTTGATAATCATTAGGACAAAGTCTGTAATTAGATGCTTCTATTTTTTCTCTAGTCTTTCCAAAGGTTGCTCTGTTCCTCTTGGCTTCTACCGTTTGTTCCTGACATACTAGTACATTGGGTTCAAATGTCTCTTCCAATAACTGGATCGTTTTCTCAGGCGGTTGGTCATTCTTGGGTAAAATAAACATGATAAAAGATATGGTTGTGGTAAATACCTAGTCGTGTGATCTATTATGACTTGGTGGTTAATTCTTCATCAGGTTCTAAACGTTCATTGCTGTGATCAAGATTCTTCGTTCTTTGATAGTGATAGAAAAAATCCAGACCCTAACATTTGGTGGGAAGGTTGACATGAATATCAATGTATATAGACGTACCTCATTTGCTAGCATACTAAGGTTATCATGAGTTCAAGGCTATTTCTCGTTTTTCACTTCCTTATTATCAGTATGAATCTTGTGCCTCCTGATTTATTGAAATAGGTGGGTCAACTATGAACAAGTCTTAGGGAAGTTTGAATTTTCCATATGGTGGTATCACGAATCCCTTGGTGCGAAGCTATCGTTTCTAACTTTAGATTGATTAAGGTATAGTTCTATTTGTCGGGATCTTTGAAAAAATATAGTTAGTTAAATAAGCCTTTACTTAACCATTCTTATAACGGGAGTCTTGATCTTTAAAACTTTGCTAAACACAGGCGTTGATAGATATTCTAAGTTGTGATACAAAGAAGAAACCTGCTTCACGCTTGAAGAGGTGTTAAGAGGTTTTTGTGCATCGTCTCAGTTTCCCATGAAAGCGCTAAGGCCTAATGACATAATATCCTAACGATCGTTGTTACTCATAGATCTATGGGGTAAGGTTTTGAAGGCAGACAGTCAAAAATATGCGTGGGGTTAGAACGTCATAGGATGGAACCCAGGTGATTCAAAGATAGGTTGGATAAGGTTAAATAGTCACGGTTAAGGAAATTACCATTGACACAAATTGAGTGGTCATTTGGGGATCAAATGTAGGAGAAACAAGAGAAGGGCAGTGAACAATACTTTAAACAAGTGTTCCCGGAACTAATCCAGTACAATTAGGTTATGACAAAAGAGATGTTTGAGCAAAGGGGGCAGCCAAACTAGATATTTACCCTGAAGTTACGTCGGCCAAACGTACTTTAGTTCAAGCATCCAAGTCTACTTCCCTGGTAGAGATTTCAAGAGTATACGAAGAATTCACAAAACTACTGCAACAGATTATGGTTTCAGGATCGAGAGAAGTGAACGATGGCAGAAAATTTTATCAATGTTGAATGTTTGGAATAGGTACTTAATAAAGAATTGATATCGAGTTCTACAAGAGAATAGTTAATTCAAGGATGATGACTCAAATCAGAGGAGAATCAAATGCGAATACCAATCATTATCGAGGCATAAAAACTTGAGGACAAGGGTACTTTTTAGGAGTGAATTTCTAATAGGATTATCAACAAGACTTGGGTGAATAAGAGTTACCGACGAACGACACTTGACAGTACCATTGAGGACCAACGATATAAGAAGGAATGACACGAAAAAGAACTTCAAAAAGTTGACACCAAGGGTTGGGCTAAATGAGAAAAGGACTTATAAGGATGAAGTCGTGGGGTTTTAACGGTATCTCTCGAGGTGATATCTAAAACTTCTTCTAGTGCGTACTCTTGTCTACCCCCCTTAAAATAAGGTAACTTGTTGCATGAATCTTTGATCTTCGATCTCAATGCTCTTACTCGTCCTTTGCATGTAGATTCCTTGCGGTTCTTGAACCCAGTATGGTCCTAACATGACTCGCTATAAGACTCAAACGTAGAAGATTTTAGTTCATATTATGTATAGATAATAATTATTATTAATACAACGCATCCTATAGAACTCCTACGCGACATAATGCATAGTTTCTCATAACCCAAGGCCTGAAGGTTCACTAAAGCTAAGCTCTGATACTAACTGTGGAGCCTCGTCATCCGGGCATTTTGGAACATACATAAATATAAATAAAGGGAAGTCTAGCCATTTATTTATATTTACATACGTTAGTTATTGCATTATAATAAATTTTTAAATCATTCAAAAGTACATAATTATTACAGTTTCACCAAGAAATTTCAAAAATTACACTAAGCGCAAGAGAACTGAATATAAGCACAAAAGCAGAGGTCTTGACTCCTCAAAATGCATCAGCGAAATCCACGTGCTTTTGGAACTCACCCTGTGCTTCAAACTCTTCTTCTCCCTCTGGGACAATTTTCTCTAAGAACTCCTCAACACCTGTGACACGAATGCCATGAGCCAAGACCCAGAAGCAAAGCACTCTAACCTTCTGACCAATCTCACAGCACAAAATTCACCATAACACATACCATATAACACCCAGTACAATTTATAGTCAAGGAGATAGACAAATTTATGGCAGGATAGGAGATAAGTCAATAAACATGTGCATATGAGATGCCATGTATGAAATGCCGATGCCCAACCCAACATTCATCAGAAATAAAAATAGGAGTTTCACTTTGGGAGTTATTGGTATTGCTTGTAGGGACTTATCATCATTGCCGTGTCATGGACTTATTGTCGTTGCCGTGATAGGACTTATTACCATTGCCACCTCAGGGACTTATTGTCATTGTCGTGATGGGCCTTATTACCTTATTACCATTGCCGCCTCAGGAACTTATTGTCATTGCCGTAATGGGACTTATTACCATTGCAGCCTTAGGAACTTATTGTCATTGCCGTAAAGGGACTTATTACCATTGCCTTTTATTGCACCAAGGACTTATTGTCATTGCCATATATTGCTTCAGGGACTTATTGTTGTTGCCGTGAAGGGACTTATTGTCGTTGCCTTTCATTACTTCAGGGACTTATTGTTGTTGCCGTGAAGGGACTTATTGTCGTTGCCATTCATTTTAAGACTAGGATGCTCGCTTGGTATCAACCCAAAGTCTAAGTTACCAAAATCAAAGTGCTAGCAACGAACCCATGGTGCCCACTAATATCCGTAAACCATTTCAAACACTGGGGATGCACCCAGGGTGTATAAGCCAAAACATTTTTAAAAATGAAAACCAGGGACGCCCTAGACTTAAAATCAAGAACAACAATCTCAATACAGCCCATCCCAACAACGGTTTGCACAGATGGACTCCAATATGCCAGGATGTAAGTGACAATGTTAATGTTGTATGGTACAGATCTCAATTACAACTATCTGAAGCATGACATCAACTAGCATGGCAAGATTCATAGTACAACGCGCAAGCATAAGATACAAATATGTGAAGCACATGCTACAATTTTTAAGATATGATTCAACATGATCGTAGAAGTTCTAAATCATTATACATTCACTTATAAACATTAATCAACTAATTCAAATCAAAAATCAAATAAAAACTCGAGTTTCACGGTGATAAGTACTCAAACATACACTTAACAAATTTTAAGACCAAAAAATCAAGTATAAAATTAAAAGGGCCGACAAGGTTTTGGGGTATCTAAACTTGGAATCAAGTTTTGATTTTTAAACACCATTTAGATAAAAATATTTTTTACAACTCTCATGTTTAATACCAAGGCCAAAATCTAAGGTAAAATGGTGAACATAACTTCCTAAGCAAAAACGGTTCAGCATTTTTCTCAAGATTTTAAAAAAAATATGCTTATGTTGGTCTCGACTTTTGGATATGCTTATGTTGTTTGAAACAAGTTAGACGCTTTGGCCATTTTCGAAAATAGGTCCTGCCAGCCGCTAAAACTCAACAGAACCGATTTTGGACAGAGAATTTAAAACGGTCTTGGGGTATCATCCCGATGATTTAAGGTCTGATTTGTGGGAAAAAAATACATCAATATGTTAGCTACAATGTTCATGGAGACCACTTTTGGAATAAGTCACTAAAAATAGGGATTTTGAGCTATATAAAAATATGTAACAGAATGTTCCTTGAGGGCTGAAACTCAATAGAGACTTTGAAAGGAGTTTTGACATATCAAAACTCAATATTTTGTTATCATATTTGGTGGGTAGATATATATACATGTCATATACAACTTTCATGTTTTGACCAGAGTTCAAATAGGGTTTCCAAGTCGGTAGTGTTGACTAGTCGAAAAATGATACACTTTGGGGGATATTTTGAGAGATCTTAGACACAAGTTTCCAACCCCTAATTTCCAACTACGACGCCTTTTCGGTTTGATTTCGGTTATCAATTTTTAGAGTGTTTAAATGAATGTGTTGGGGGATATTTTGAGAGATCTTAGACACAAGTTTTAAAGGTTTTACTTATTTATTTGAGGGATCAAGGGATGGTGGCATAGAAAGACTTAGCTTTAGAAAAACTCCTCTCCATGATTTCTTCTTCCTTTCTTCCTTTTTCTCCCTCAAACTCTCATAAACAATCAAGGGCAAGAGGTCTGGTTTCTCTCCCTCTTTTTCACGAAATTATGAAGGGGAGAAGAGGTGTTTCAGGCTTAGTTTATATAGGCAAAGGTTAGGGAACATGGAGGGGACAAAAAAATTAATTAAGGTACTATTAAAGACTTCTTTTCCTTCTTTTTAATTAAAGTGATTTGAGAAGATTTGACTTGGTGCAATATTTGAGGCCTATAAATCAGATATTGGGAAGGGAAATACAGCTAGGGGGCTGTTTGGGGGACAAAAACTTGACCCACATCAATCAAGGAGTTTTGCATTGGTATGCGTGCCCTTTTGTGCAAGAAAATGCATTAAAAGTTAATTTGATATATTTTTTTGGTGCCTTTTTCTATTAAGACCTATTATTTTAGTATATTTATGATAAATATAGTATTCTCATGTATTATCATACTTTTCATAGCAATTGATTAAATAGATGTAGTCTTTTAAGTCAAATTAAGCTATTTTGGCAACATGTGACTTTTTGACTTATTTTGTTGTGTATGAACTTCAATAATGATTTGTTTGCTTTTGTTGACCTATAACACTATATTATTATGTATATTACTTGTTCAACATGTATTGGATCATAATAATTCTTAATTTAATATATTTCTTATCATTTTAAGCTAAAAAGAAAGCAAAACGTCACTTTTTAGCACACTTCCCAAGGTGGTCAGCCACTAAGGGGCATTTTTGTCATTTTTGATGTTATTTTATTCTTTGCTACTTAATTGTACTTACATCCTTGATTTAGGGTATCCATGTGTCAAAATTTAAATTTTTAAGACTTTTTGCTGTATTATGGGCAAAATGGTCATTTTACTCTATTTATGAGGTTTTTTTATTTTTAATTTATTATTTCATGATAGTTACTTCATTTAAAATGTTAGGAGACTCTCCGGGTGCTAAAATTTTGTTGCTTGTGTTTTGGATCTTTTTGGGGTTTTCGGGCCGAACATAGGGTTTTCGATTCAAGTTAGGGTTCTGAACTTCTTCTATCGTCTATGATCTCGTGGACTATTCGTCACTTGTACTAGGTTTCGAGTAGGGCCTTTACACAGGTTGTTACAGTTGTATCTTGTGGTACATGTTGTACTCCCATGGGAATTGTCATTGTCACACTCATAACATGTTGGAGTCTATCTGGTTCACACCGTTGTGGGTTTGGGAATATTGGAGTATTTACTTCCTCAATTCTAAGTCTAGGACGTCCCTGGTTGCAAGTTTATATCTTGTTTTGAGCTTTGTTCCCGATATACACCCTAGGTGCATCCCCGGTGTAGGAATTTGTTTATGATAGAAATTGTTGGGCACTATGGGTTCGTCGCTAGTATACTGTCTTTGTGACTTGGACTTTGGTTTGACACCACGGGAGCATCCCAAATTTTAATGTAGGTTATTTTGATAAGTGCACAAAATGATTTTTACTGGTTATT
>JAOTRH010013202.1:0-22915 GCA_034768845.1 Heliamphora exappendiculata
CCCCCCTTCTTCCCCCTCCCTTTTTGTGCTTCATTTGCTGAATTTGAAGATGGCAGGAAAGGAGAAGTCATTCTCACTTTTAGAACTTAATGCAACAGCAGGTTTCAAAGGAATGCCTTGTCCATGAGGGCTTTCTTTTGTAACCTTTAATCAGCTAGAGAGTTGTTATTTATTTTTATTTTTTTTGGCATTTCATCAATCTTTAATGGCTAAAGAGCATTGTCCCATGCTCTGCAGAACATTGACTCCAGGCCACGACCCAGTACAGAAAGTCACCCTGATTCCTCGAGGCCAAGCCCGAGGTCTCACGTGGTTCATTCCCGGTGAAGATCCATCCCTGATCTCCAAGCGGCAACTATTTGCTCGGATAGTCGGAGGTCTGGGAGGCCGGGCAGCAGAAGAAATAGTTTTTGGCGAATCAGAAATCACTACCGGTGCTGCCAGGGACTTGCAGCAAATCACTCAGATAGCCAGACAGGTATGCTTCATCTGAAACCCACAAATAAGAGGCAAGAAAATTCAGATTTCAACAATCAAATTTTTAGGATTTCAGCTCATGGGTTTCCTCCTCCTTTTACAGATGGTAACAGTGTTTGGACTGTCTGAGATTGGCCCATGGGCACTGATGGAGCCGGCAGTGCAAAGCAGTGATGTGGTGCTGAGGATGTTGACAAGAAACTCAATGTCCGAAAAACTTGCAGAAGACATCGATGCATCAATACGCGATATCATTGACAATGCGTATGAAATTGCAAAGACTCGTGTAAGGAACAACAGGGAGGCTATGGATAAGCTAGTGGAGGTGCTACTAGAGAAAGAAACCCTCACCGGGGATGAGTTTAGGGCAATCCTATCAGAATTTACCAACATCCCTTCAGAAAATATGAACAGAAAACCAATCCGAGAGGAGATTGAAGCCTGAATCAAATCTTCTGAAGGTACAGTCATTGAGAAAGTGTAGTGTCACTTATAGAACGTATGTACAGTATACTAACCTAGTATTAATGGAATTACTAGTTTGTTATAAGTGGGCGATGAAGGTTAAGATGTCTCTATGTTCTGCAATCCCAGGGCAGTTTAGAGCTGCTTCAAAGAAAAGTAACAAAAAGCTTGTCATGGTAAACAAATAAATGCGCACTGAGTTTCAAAGCTCATCAAATTTAGAAACTTATAATGCCAAAAACTAGACAATAAAATGTACTTTGTGTGGACCAAGCAAAAATGTATTTTTCGTACCCAGTCTTCAGATTCAAGCAGACTTCCAGATCTTCATTCTAAAATCAACTATAAGCTGTTTGATCTCATTTCAAGTGGTTTGTGGAATGAAATTTCTTGTCTATGATTACCAAATACATATTAAACTTTGGATATGCAACAGCCAGATTAAGAAAGGAGAGAGCTGAGAAAGAAGTATAAGAAAGGAGAGCTGAGAAAGAAAGAGAACAATGAAAACATGAAACGGAAAGCCATAATTGCTGTACTAGTTGGAAGCCTTAAGAACCTAAGAAAGCATCAACCCTTGCATTTGTTTTCCTTGACAGAAACTTCATGCAGATCGGTGGGTTTACACCAGCCAATGCTAAGATTGAACTGGGCAAAGTCCATATCCCGTCCCCGCAAATCAAACCAGAAGCCACTGCGGGTCCAAATGCATTAGCCTTGGCCTTGTTTATCTTCCCCCAAACAAATAGTATCAAGCTTCCAACACACATATCAATAGCAAAGTAGGATCCAATATAAAAGGGTATTGCCATTGCCATGGGTATAGGAATAAACTTTGCTTTGTTCTTTCCCACAGCATCTCTAATGCCATTTATAACGACGGCTCCAATAAAGAACACGTAGCAAAGTGTGAGGCAGTGCTTTGGCAAAGCCGAGAACCCTTGAACCCCCAGGATTGCGATGTTCCGATAGACAGTAGCATAAGGGGCAGGGTACTGTGTACCAGGGGTACCAAGATCGTGAAAAGCCTTGTAGAAGAGCCAAAATACACAAGGGGAAATAACACAACCCATTGCAGTTCCAATGACTTGGCTCACGAACATGGCGCGTGGTGAAGCCAAGGTCATATACCCGGTTTTAAAGTCTTGCATGAGGTCCGATGCAGTTGAGACGATGTTCATCATGACCCCACAAGCTGCTAATCCAGCTAGGACACCGCCATGAGAGGCTCCTGCCCATGCCCCAATTGTGAAGATTGCTAGCTTTCCATAGGTGGATGCCAAAGACCAGTCAGTGAGCCCACTTCCATAAGCATTGCAGAAGGCTAGTGCTGGTGCAAAGAGGTAAATAACCGCGATATAGTACCATTTGAGTTGGTGAAAGATGTGTGGAAGTGTTGCAGCAGAGATTATGGCAATGCCAACATAGCCAACAATGGCAACACAAGTTGGAATTTTGTCCTTGAGAAAGAGTTGGGTCCGACGCTGATCATCATAAGATTGATAGGAATGCGCTGTGGGGGAGTCACCTTCGCCCGGGATGACGCTGCCAGAGTTCTTACTACGGAGTTGGTGATACAAACCAAACAGAGTGTGTCCAAGCACCTTGACAAAGTTGTACAGGCCATCGCCAAGGATCATGGCTATTCCAATAAAGACCTGTGGCAATGGAAAGGATAAAATATGGTTAAAAGCAGGGCCTAACTCGGTCCATTGCTTTAGAACAGGTGAAGGGAGTTACCCTATAACCTTGCAGACCATGCAGGCTAGTTGTGGGAAGCTCTGCAGGGAACCAGTCGCCCTTTCTGTCCTGTATAAGTGGCCACATTATACCCCATGAGAGTATTGCTCCAACTAGCAAAGATATGTTGATTAGATGTGGACAGATCATCCCAACACCCACATAAGTTGCTGAGAAATCGAAGTAAAACCTAGATTTTGATTGAAAAAGCAAACCCCGAAGAAGATCAGAAATCTTGAATATGAATGAAGTGTCGATGCAGATAATAGAGAAATCAATGAGTTTGCATCTTGCAATTTTACATGAACTAAAGAATTTCATCTGGAGACAAAAAAACTATGGAAATCTTGTGTTGCTTCACCAGAATAAAAATCAGTTCAACTACATACTTGTTTTCATAGGCTTTCAGGCCAAGCGTAGGGAAGTTTACAAATCCACAACCATCCCCTGCAGTGAAGAACCACTGGAAGAAGCCCCACAAGAAGCTGAATGAGAAGAATTTTCCCAGGGCCCTGACTTGTTTCCTAAAATGAAATGATGAGAAGATATAATAATGAGAACCAAATACAACCTGTTTGTCAAACTTTATAAATAAGATTAAATGATGAAATGACTTTGATCAAGGCCTTACTTTGCTAGCTTGGCTCCTTGAGGAGTGTGGAAGCTGTTGATAAGGTAAGCAGTTGCAGTGCCGCTTGGATAAATCAGTTTGAAGTCTATGATCATTATCTGAAACACATTGTACATATAAAAACATGAGATTAGTTCATTTGTCCAAACTAGTTTGGTGGCAAAGAGGTTTGGTTACTAAATCTCTCCATTTCCCCATCCAAAATATTAGCAGAACATATATTTGCAGAGGTAAAGGTAATCCGAGGTTAGTGGTTGATGGCAGAGATGACATAACGATAGTCTCTTAGCAGAGAGAGAGAGAGAGAGAGAGAGAGAGAGAGAGAGAAATCAGATTAAAGCATGATGAACTTAGAAGGAAGACTGCGATCGATGATAATGAGTTTAAGAATGTACCTTTCTAAGAGGCACTACAGAAAAAAGTCCAAGAAAGCTAACGATAAAAAGAAAACCAATCATCCACCCCAATGCTGGGTTCTTTATATTCTGTGCATTATTAGCTTCAGTCGAATCTTTGGCAATAACTTCACTCATGCCAAAAAGGTAACTCCCAAAGCCTCCTGCTCGTTCAAATTTGAAGGTAATTATGTTAAACTTTTAGATTTCAAGAAGGTGGTCGTTAGTAAAATTTGATGAGCAATCCAAGTAGAGTAATAGCACACTAAAATATCTCCTCATCATGCTATTTTAGAACTAGCATTTGTTAAGTTAACCCACGTATTTGATGCATGTATGAGTACTCAAAATTTCACTGCAGTTAGTAGACACCCCACATATTCTTCAAAATTATAGGGCCATCAATCTATCCAAAAACAGTTGGCATGAACGATGTAAACATTGAGATTAGGTTAGATCAAGAAGTGGGACACTTGATGAATGGCGCAACCCAAGGATAAGTTTGTTTCATAGATTATATTCAAGGCCACAAGAGCCACAGACAAAGCATGTTGTGTTATCACCAACATGCCTTGTTGAAAAGCTAGCAGTTAACAATATAACTTGTATTATTTTGGTAACTTGAACTGAACCTATAATGCTCCACTCCAAATTCACAAATATCTGTGGTTCTTAAAATCTGTTAAGCAACAAATGTCTTAATAAACAAAATTACTTCATTATTGGAAGTACTTCCACATCTTTATTATTGTTCTTGGGGGAAAGAGGACTGCTGAAACTAAGGCATGAAACTGTCTTTAATGAGCTGAAAGACCTATATCAGGCATAGCTCATTGCGTCAAGTAATCAGAGTAAACTGTTTTTAAGTCAAGTAAAAATAGCATCAGTACACTTGTTTTTTCACCCAAAAACTTATATTTGCTCGTGCACACGTGTTTATTGTTCGTGCAAGGCGGTGAAACATGGTGGTAGAGTGGAATGAAAGGGATTATGTGACGAAGTAGCCCATCCATTTTCATCCACAAGAAATCTTAATGCATGTATGTTCTTACAAATTATGTGCATTAAACATCGTAATTGCTAAGCTATTTGACATGAATACCATTGGCACATGACACACATACACGGAGAGAGAGGTCAGCATTTGAATGGATAAGTTAGTTTCCATATAAGGAAGCAACTTGTTTGCTACTTCTCCCTTTTCTTTTAATTATAAAAACAAGAGTTGGTCATCATCCCCAACATAAGTTAACCACTATTAAAGCTGACGTTTCCTCTCTTACATCAGTTACAACACATGCTGTCAAGTAAATGTGAAGCACAAACCACAAGCTACAAGAGGTAAAAATCTTATGGCATCACAATTCCATGGATGGCTCTTACTTTTGTTCGAGTTTTACAACAATGTTTAGATAACTTGAAAAAATCCTGGGGCATTTTTTTATTGGAAAACTATTAGAGATCTATGCTTCAGGAAATGTAATTCTTGGCCATCCATCCGATCCCTCGAGGTTGTTTCTATGGAGTTCACCCCCATGAAGATTAGGAAAATTTTAACAACTAAGCTAACCAAAATTCTTTCAAAGCAGTAAATTATTAGAAGTCAACAACCAAACCAAATTAAACCAAACTAAGCATCTCTCTTAATCAATTGGGGTCGGCTACATGAATTCTTTTATACCATTATGTTCTGTTAAGAGCCATATCTTTAATTAGTTTCAATAAAGTTATATCTTTTCTTAATACGACATTTCATATCAATTTGCGTATTACTTCTCCCCCTAATGTTTCCATTACCAATGTTCTTGCCACCACAGCAAGAAATTCTTAGTAATATTCACAGCCTTAATGGCAAGTTAGCCTTTTGGCATTTTTAGCCAAAATATATTCTATTTAGTAAAAAAATAAAAAAATTAAAAAGTTAAAAAATCAAATCAAAACACAATTTCCTATAACATGTTATTCAAATTCCCATCCCATATAAAAAGAAAATACTTCCAACTTTAATAATTTATTTACTACAAATACTAATTATATATAATCATTATAATTATTTACATAGAAGGGTATTACTGTTCAATTTAAACAAAAAGCAAAAAAAGTAAACTTTGTTACTCAATGAACAAACTTAAAAAAAAAAAAAAACTAGCTTAAATGTTAATCTACCAAATAACCTACTTTCAATCCTATAAAGGTTTTTTTTAGCTAAAAGGCAAAAAAAAAAAAAAAAAAAGCTAATTACCAATCAGCCCTCAATGCCTTAATCTTTATCCCCACAGAAGCAGCATAGCCATTTTCTACAACTGAGATCTGTACAGAGCTAATGACAACTACACATTATCACCTCGAAAGGATGGGTTAATAAATTACTATCCATTCCATAAAACAAAAACTAGTGTAGAAACAACATGTGCTTCCTAGTATGCAATGAACTGTTATGCTTGTGAAGTTTAGTTCCAAAATGGTCATGTAATTAACTAATTGTCCAAACCCAACTATTTGTCAGATTCAATTATCGCAAAGGTTATTGCAGTTTCATGAAAATGGTACGAGTGTGCCAGTAAATTGCCAAATATTGTACTGTGTGATAGTAGGGGTTGGAAAAGAAAAAATTATTCCCCGCAAGTATGTCAATATCTCATTTCAATTTGTAACACATATTTACGTGGATCCTACTAAACCCACACAATTGTGTGGCTCAAATTGGGTATTACAGCATCCTGCAGGAAAAATTTCTCAAGAGGAAAAGGGTGGCCAGCCAGAATGTAAAGCTAAACCATGAAGTCATCTAATCATAAATTTTTTGCCATAGATATCACCAAGACACTCGTGACCAGGATAGGGACTAATAACAATAGTTCGCCTTCCCTGTTCGTCAAAGAAAGACAGTTGAACCAAAGCAACGAAAAAAAAAAGAGAGAAAAATAGACATTTGACAAGTTAATCTTGTATGTTTGTCAAAAGAACCCAGAAAATAATAATAATAATAATAATAAAAAGGTCAAACAAAATAATAATAAATAATTCAGAGGACTCTGTTTGGTTTAATAGCTTATTTGCCTATTTTATTTTATTTATTTTCGTCTTTAATAAATTTTTTTTATCATTTAGTTAAACTATTAGACTGTTCTCGTTAAGACTGGCCAAAAAAGTACATTTTTTAATCAAAATCTAAAAAAATCAAAAACATAAAAAATAAGTCAATAAACCAAATTTTACTTTGTTTATTTTCGTCTCTAATAAATTTATTTTAAAAAATAAAAACATTTAGTAAAAAATAAAATAATAAAAAAGACAAAAAAATATTTTTTTCTAAAATTTAGCCCAAACAAGGCTTTTATCCAAACTCCAGTCTCACTTAAAAAAAAAAGAATAAACCATTGCTTAATAACGTATTTACTATAACTAGCTATATAAAAAAGACAATATTACTTTTAACCCAGTAAACAAATTCTAAAAAAGTTAGCTAATTTACTACCTTCTTTTAATTTAAACAATTTTTTTGGCTTGTTTTTTTTTAATGTTATCTTTTGAGCTGGTTACAATCAGGTCACGGTGGGAATATCATAGCTCTAATTATATTAAAATTTACAGAGACGACAATTATTGAAACAATATGAATCAGTTATTTCCCGGTCCTCGTTTTTAGTTCTTGACTTTCTTACTAGTTTTTTAGTTTTAATTTACTATAAAAATAATAAAAAAGTCCATAAGATAATAAAAGTTCATAAGTAGTATAAAAAAAATCCCTGATTGAGATAATCACTTATTTGCTTAATTTATTATACTTTTCAACTTTTTTTAGATAAAAAAATAAAAATTTTTGTTCAAAATATAAAAACAGTTAAGAAAAGACCAAAATAAACTAATAAATCAAATCTTATGCTGCTTATTTTTTTTAATAAACTTTTTTTTGAAAGTGTTCAGCAAAATTATTGTTAATAATTTTTAATTTTTTACTAATTTTAGCTATAAGTTATAAGTTTTTTCAAACACACAACTTCTGTTACAATTTATAGCTATTTTTTTATTTCAACTATAAATTTTAATTTTTATCAAATACTCATAATTTTTACTACAAGTTACAATTTATAAACTATTAATTTCAACAATGTCAAACAGATCAAATTTTTTTACTTTTTTTTAGTTAATCTCATTGAAATAATTTAAAAAATAAAGAATTTTTAGTAAAAAAGAAAAAAAAAGAAAAGATAAAAATAACAACTGGCACACAAGAAAAAAACAATTAGCCCAAACGGGGCCAATGGATTTCTTGGGATATGTTTGGGTTTGACTTTTGGACCCACCCAACTATCATGATTGTTTTAAAGCTTCACGCACTAGATCACGATCATGACATGATAAAAGAATCTTTGAATCTTGGGAATGCTCTCGTGGTCCACTCCACCGCCTTTCACAGTTCACACAACGGTCTACGGTTGCCGGCATTCCTACGAATTAATCTTTGATCCCCTAATCTTCGAAAAACTCTGTAATCCCCCCCCCCGGCCCAAAAAAAATTATCGACTATTGCAGCTAGCAACTGCCGAAAATGGAACCCAAAATGACATATCGATATCACTGCCGGCGCTGGTTTCAGATTCTCTGTCCTCAAAAGTTCATTAAGCTCTCGTCTTAAGCTCTCAATTTGTTAAAATCTCGTGAATGTCATTGCATTGGGCAAGACGGGACACTTTTTCAGAACAGATACCTAATACCGCCGGCCGCGATTCTGTAGAATTAGGAATCCGATGACCCTTTCCGAGTCGATTCGATCAAATTGCTAACGGCAAGCGCTCGTACTGCACATTATTTGGCATGTTTTTAAAATAAATTTTTACGATTTAATTCGTTCATTATGTAAAATTTATTGAATTTATTTGATATGTAAAATTTTAAATTCATCTTATATCTATAGTTAAATAATTGAGTAATATTTATTTAACAATATTTTTTTTAAAATTATAATTTTTATTTATTTATTTATAAAATAATATTAAGAAATTTTTCAATCACTTAGGTAATCACTTAACTATGTATATAAGATGAATTTAAATTTTCACATGAATAACAAATTTCACAAATTTTATATTCGTTTATTCAAATTTTATATTTAATAAACGAATTAAATTATAAAAGACAAATTTTGTACTCAATAAACCAATTAAATTATAAAAATCTATTTAAAAAATATACCAAGCAAGGTGCAGTAAGAGCTCGCGGCCCTTTCAGGCGCAGTACGCACCCGTGTCCAGCAAATTGACCGTGGCGGAGCGAACACATGAAGAACAGACGTGTTTAGGGATAATGAAGGCCACCTCAAATAATCTAATTGTCACTTTCAGTGCCTTAAATTCAACTCGTTTTCCTTTATAATCCGTTTAAGAGCTGCTAAATCGCATAATCCGATCAAAATCTACTTGACGCCATAGCCCCGAGCTACTGTTTTAATCCGTTTGATTACATTGAATAATTTATTCAATCCAAATCGTTTTAGATTCTTTATCTGTAGCGATTCGTACAGATATTGTTATTTTTCTTAATGATAGTGATTCGTACTTGGATTTAACCACATAAATTTTATATGTATGTGATTGATTTATTGTTTATTGTTCTTTTATCAAAATAGATAGAATCGGAACGGTGCATACCGCTGTAGGCGATGCCGGAGGAGGCGACGACGCAGGTCTGGATGACGGTGTTCTCCTGGCGAGTGAAGGGCTGGTTGAGGAGCCCCGACTTCTCGAGGAACTTGGTCCAGGACTTGACGAAGAAGAAGCCGAGAAGACCAGCAGAGACGTTGAGAGAAGGTATAATCCCGGTCGTGAGGTTGAGCTTCATAACTATGAAGGTGAACATCACCCCGAGCACGAAGCTCACCACGAAGGCCCTCACAGTCAGCTGGCTCTGCCATGGCGGCACCTCCTTGCATTCGAATATTCGCTCGATCGACTCGGCGTTCGTCGCGTCGTCTTCCCCTGCCTTCTTCTTCCTCCCTTCCTCCTCTCTCATGTCGTAGCCTGCGATAGGAACAATTACGCCGTTCTCGTCGCCATGCTCGACTTTTCTGGTGCTTGTTGACTTCTCCATCGACCGTCGAAGTCTGCCTCAATATCGGAAACTGCGTTTGAACTTTGAAATGGCTTACTTGGGATTTATAGTTAAATCAGGCCTCGTTTGCTGATCTGGCTTTTAAGTTAAGTTTTTTACTTAAAAGTCGGTGTAAGTTAAATAATTAAAAATTTTATTTAGTAAATTACAGTGGTGATTTTAAATAAAATAATAATAAATTAAAAAACTTAATTTAATATAATTTTAAGCTAAAATAGTTTTAAGTTAAAACGAAAGAAGTTATAATTTTTTAAAATTTATTTTTACATAATTTTATATTTAATATAGGTATTTTTAATAAATTTTAAAATATAATTTTTATGAAAATATATATATATATATGTATATATAACGAAAATTATGCTATTTTTAAAAAATATATAAGATTATTTTATATAAAAAAAATAAAAAAATAAAAAAATTTTAAATTTTTGAACGAAATTTTTTAAATTTTTAATTTTAAACAAAAATAAAAAAATTCAACTTAATTAACTTAAATTCCGTTGCCAAATGAGGCCTTAATTCAGCCTAGCCTCCCTCTATCGCGTGATGTTTAAGTTTAATTTTTTTGTTAATCATAAATATATTTGATAATTACTTTTTAAAAAAATTCTAATAATTTTTAAAAGTTAAAAAAATTTAATAAACAAGCAAATATATTTTTCCTAATGGACCATTGCAAGTATTTTCAGTCTTACCATCCACCGATCGCTATTTTTTACCGTCTATTTGGATATTTTATAATTATTTGTTAATAATTTTTAATTTTTTATTATTAATTTTAATTATAAATTATAAATTTTTTTTTTAAAATTACAACTTTAATTTATTATAATTTATAATTATTTTTTTAATTATAATTTATAATTTTTATTAAATACTCATAATTTTTATTATAAATTATAAATTATTAATTATTAATATTAATTTTACCAAATACCACCACTGGCTGCCACCTCTGCCACAGCAATTTGTCGTAAGTGACAATCTTGGACATTTTCTCTATTTTGGGCGCCCTCCAACTTTTATCATCATTCATCGTAACCACTTACAAATTACTATAAATACTAATGGCCCCGTTTTGGTGGTATGTTTATTTGTTTATTTATTTATTAATAAATAAATTAAATTTTATTTAAGTCATATAATTTAAGTGATTTGTATTTTATTTATTTATAAATTAATTTATTTAGTTTATTTTAATTTATTTAATTTTTTAAATAAATCTATTTAGCATATTTAACTTATTTGTTTATTTATTTATTTTTTTTATTTTTAACTTATTTAATTATCTAAATAACGTGATTTATTATTTAATTTATAAATTAAATAAATAAATAAGTAAAT
This sequence comes from Heliamphora exappendiculata, assembly GCA_034768845.1. NCBI lineage: Eukaryota > Viridiplantae > Streptophyta > Magnoliopsida > Ericales > Sarraceniaceae > Heliamphora > Heliamphora exappendiculata. Next base: position 11,167 of record JAOTRH010013202.1, read on the forward strand.
TATCCAAATATGGCATTCTACCTCTAACTATTCTTTTAAGCGACTCTACTCTTAGGAGAGTTTCACTTTGCCAATTTTGATATATGTTGTTATAAAAATATATAAAAATTGAATATATTTTTGTTTTATGTTTTTAGAAAATAAATAAAACTAAGTTCTACATTTATTAAAAATAAAAAAACTATAAAACGTTACGAAAATAATTCTTATCCCTAGCACACAAGACTTGCACGTTTTACTACTTACACGGGATTTTTAAAAAAAATTTATTTCTGTTTTAACATTCTAAAAATTGTCATGTTATATTTTAAGATTTTCATATATTGCAATTTTTTACATGAATCAATAATTTTTGGTGTATTCAATAAATAAATAAATAATTTTCAAAACAGATAATTTTTAGAGTAATTTTACTTGAAGTCTTATTATCAACTAATAATAAAGTTTTAGTCTTATAATAATTTTTTTTACAATTTTAGTCTAATGTGATTAATAATGCATTTATCATTTCATAAAATTAATACATTATTTAAATAAAAATATATTACTTTTCATTCTTAATGGTTATAATAGCTTGATCAATGTATTATTTGAATTTTCTAACTTGTCCAAAACGAAAAATATTAACTATTAAATAAGAACAAATTAGATATAATATAATTATTTTAAATTGAATAGGATTAAATCTCTTAACATAAAAGTTTTGAGAATAAATTTTTTATAAAATCTAAAAAAACGAATTAATATTTAAAATTTTTTAATTTCTAACCCCACCACACGATGGCGTCCAACGTGAATTTGACCTGACTTAAAAGTTAAATTTTTTGATTTTTTTTGCAAAAAAAAGTTATTTTGTTTGCTTTAACTTGGCTTTTTGATTTTTTTTTTTACAAAAAATTATGATTTAACATCTATTTTTTTACACAAAAGCCAATAAACTTAAAACCACTAAAAAAAATTAATCCAAACACAAGCTCAAACGTAGTTTGTGTTTGAATTAATTTTTTTAAAAAATATTTTTTGTTTTTAATTAGCTTTTTTAGAATTATTCCAAAATAAGTATTTTTTAGATTTTTCTTACCATATAAAAAAGTAAATTTTTTTATCAAAATTTAAAAATTTTTACATAAGACAAAAAACTGACAACTTTACAGTCTTTTTGGTTTTTTTTTGTTTTTTGTAATTTTTTTTTAAAAAATTAGCTATAACAGATATATTTTTTAAAATCTTTTCATCACAAGATACCAAAAAAGTAAAGATTTAAATTAAAATATAAAAAAAATCATAAAAAATAAAAAAAACTTTAAAAAAAAATCACAAAACTTCTTAGTCCAATGAGAGGCGTAATCAAATATTACTTTTAAGGCATGCATAAGTGATTAAATTGGTGAGATAAGGCTTAGAGATCACAAGGAATGCAATAATTTTTTAGTTAATTATTTAGTTCATTAATTTTAATATTGGAATTATTATACTTAGATGAGTTATAATTACTATTAAAAAGAAAATGAGATTGTGTAGATTAAAGTTTTCCCAACTATTTTTATACTAAATATAGCACCAAATAAAATAATTATATATTTTTACTTATAGTAATCTTTTTGATTCATCAACCGAATTTTTTATTTATTTAAATTAAAGCAAGTTTTTAAAGCCCGAAAAGGTCATATTCTTTTCATTTGCCAACCTAAATTTTTAGCCTTTTTAGTTATTGGCTTTTAGATTTCTTTGTCTTTTTATTTATTAATTAAAAATATTTTTATATATTTTAAAAAAATCATAACTTATTATAAAAATTTATTTTTTTATATAAAAATTATATTTTTAGGATTTATTCGTTGTGATCTGTCAAGCAAGTTCAATATTACATATCAAAAAATATGTAAAAAAAAATTCGTAACAACTTTTTTTTAGATTTAAAGCAGCTCGACTTGTTATTGTCTTCTTACCTTTTGTCTAAAAATAACTTAAATATAAATAAACTCTCAGCCATTAAGCCTTCGTTTGGGTTAATTTTTTTTTTTTTTAAGTTTTTTGATTTAAAAGGTAGAAAAAGCTAACTGATTTGAGCCAGTTAGGTTTTTTTTCACTTTTTTTTATTTTTTTTTACATGATTTGACATTGACTTTTTTACAAAAAAATTAAAAAACTTAAAAATCACTAAAAAAAAAGCTAGTCCAAACACAAATTCACTTATAAATTTTTTGAAACTAAGTTTTTATTTTTAAAATTTCATATAAATTTAAGCAAAAAAATTATAAACTGAATTACCAAACAAGCCCTTAAGACCTCGATTTGATGATTTTAATTAATGGTGGGCAATGAATGTGGGCAGAGTTTTGAATCTTTTGATTGCTTTTATGTGGATAGAGATAAAGACATTGTCAGTCGAGTAATTATTAGGTCCTTTGCGAGTAGAATGTGTTAATTTTAGGTGATATTTTTATTTAATATAATAATAATTTTTAAAATAAAATAAAATAATTTATTTTTATTAAATATTTAAAAGAAAAAATAATTCATATTATTTATATTATAATTATTTATTTATTAAAAATAATATATATATAACATTACTTATATAGTAATGTAAAGTACCTAATAATTTGCCTTGTCAGTGGGCGATGGCGTTTGGGTGGCCGTTCTGCATGCCAGCTGGATAAAGTCCAAAGTCCAATTATGAGTTGCATAAAAAAAAAAAAAACCAAATTACAATAATAAGAGGGCATATTCTGCTTGTGCTTTGGCTTAGCTTACCCAATTGTATCCACAAACACACTCTCACTCTCTCTCATACATAAATTGTGTGTGTTGTTTAATTTGTGCACTGTGTGAGAGTGTGTTTGTGGATACAATTGGGTGTGTGTGTTTTATGTGATGGCTGTGTGTATGTGTGGGTTTGTAAGGCACAGTGAGTTTGTGTGTGTGTGTGTGTGTGTGTGTGTGTGTATTTGGGAAAAATAGCGAGTGGGGTTAATTGTTGTGTGTGTGAGTTCTGAGAGAGGGTCTCCATGTGTAGTTATTTACTCGTGAATAGTGATTGATGCACTGTGTTTGGATAAAAATAATTAATATTAAAATAATTTTATTTGAAAAATCAAAAGTTTTACAAAGATTAGACTTAGAATTTTATTATTCGAAATTAAGACGATTAAAATAATTTGTTTTCAAATACAAGATTTAAAATAGAGTAAAAAGTTTTAGATCAAGCTTTTAAATAAATATTTTAAAAGCAGTTTCCAGCACTTGTAGCTTTTTCATGTAAAAATAGTGAGAGTTTAAAAAAAAATTAAAATAAAAAAGAACTTGTGCATAGAATCTAATTAAAAAGATTTTTTCATGTTAAAAATTATATTTTGTAACTTTAGTTAAGTCGAGTTTTAACTAAAATAAGAATTTTAGAAATTTAAAGATTTTAATAAGGAACTCAATCTTTAAACTAAAATAGAATAAAAGAATTTGAAAATTTTAGTTAGGTATTTTAATAAAAATAAGTATGTAAGAAGTAAATTCTTAAAGTTAACATTTTTAGAGTTTATATTTTAAGTATTTTAACATAAGAAAGAATACTTTATGTATTTTAATTAGTTTGGAAAAAGATTTTAATAAAGTTAAAAGTTAAAATTAAGGTTTAAAGTTAAAGTTTAGGAAATAAAATAGTTCAATTTTTCTTACTAAATCGATATTTTTGTATGTTACTTTCTAGATTAGAAATTCGTGGATAAGAACTAATTGACTAAGTTTGACTTTTGTAAGAACTAATTGACCAAAAAGTGATAGCCCACTTTCCTCCTGCTTCGGTAGATTTTTTCGAGTCCCCTAACCGCGTCCTAATTTTATTTGCAAATAATAATAATAAAAATAATAATACCCAACTCTCAGTTTCTCCCCACTCATCTTCCCAGATCCCCTTTGAAAGTATTTGACAAATATTGCTATTTTAGAGAAAGTATTATAAATTTTTATTGTGAATGTAACAGTAGCATATAGACACATAATATAAATTCAAATTTCAAATAGTATCTAAATTAAAATAAAAATCAAGTAGAGAGAGAGAGAGAGAGAGAGAGAAGACCATTAACGAAAAAGAAAAAACATAATAAAAATAAATTTCTATAAACCGATTTCGCAAGAACTAGGGCACTAATGCTTAACGGCAAAGATCAGTTTCACCCAAAAAAGGAAGCAAAAATTGTGCCAATCAATACTTACCACGTTGGCTAGCAGTGCAATATGCGGTAACTTGGATGGTGGTCTTGGCTTTTTTGTATTGGTATACTTAAAATTTTAATTTTAAAGATTTTTTATTTTAAAAAGTGAGAAATAAAAAAATATTATTTAGAGAATGTAGGGTCCTTTTGGAATAGACAAATAATAAATAATAATGAAGATGTGAAATTTACAAAGTAGTCAAAAATACAGAACGAAAAGAGACGAGGTTGGGTGAAAAAGAAGAGCTAGCTGAGTTTGGAATACCAGCAGTATGAACGTATTTCGCTATCAAAATCTGATTGATCCAAAAGCATGACTATTCCTCCTATTTATAGCACTCAGAGTAGCTATGTTGGAGTTCGGATAGGACTCTTTCAAGAAATCGAATTGGATCATGAGAGGCGATATCGGGAAATCAAGAGATTCTATCCAATAATCAACCAAGTGTTCTATTTCAACTCAACTAGGTCGTCCGACTAGTGTCACGGGGGTACCCGACCCACTCGGGTCAAGTATCTGACCCACTCGGGTCGAGTAACTCAGGGTCACTTGACTAACTCGAGTGGGTAGACCTCGTAGCTCGACAAATTCCTTTCCTTAGCCACCAAATAACATGTCTCTCAACGTCACGTGTAGGATTGCACTTCCATTGTCTTCATTATCTCTGGGACAATCTTTCGATTATCAGAAGAATCTATAATCATATAGTCTGTGCTATATCTTAGTTGTTCAGTCTGTACTGAGCCACATAGTCGGTGCTATGTTATCATGATTAGGTAGTCAGAGCTATATTACAGTCTATACTGTCTTCATGGCCCGCATCGTGGTAATAATACAGTCTGTGCTGTCTTCATGGTCTATGCCCTAGTAATAATACAGTACGTGCTGTCTTCATGGTTTGTGCCACGGCAAGTAGTCAGAGCTACTGTTGTAGTCAGGGCTACGCTTCATAGTCTGTATTATGAAATGTCTTCATTCTTAATCAGGGCTACGCTTCATAGTCTGAGCTATGAAATGTCTTCTGCCACTACACGATGATGCGATATTAGTTGGCCGAGTTATAAGGGTTTCCAACAGTTCGGATCCCCAGTAACTCGAGTAGGTCAAGTCTGGGTTTGCTTGTAACTTGAGTAACTTGGAGTTGTATGTCCGATTCACTGATGGAGTAAAATTAACCTACTTGAGTAACTCAAGTAGGCGAGTTTTTTGGGCCTTTAAACTTACTTATGTTTTATTGATTATTTCTGGTCAAGAAATGCATGATTCAAATACTTAATTCTCTTCGTAGTTCATATTCAAGTTACCAGTGGAATGAGTAATTTATGTCATCACATGAGTACCTGGGTTAGAGTAGTCGACACCAGTTAAATAGAAGAATATCCGAGCTACTAGAGAGGCGAGCAGCTCTAGTCATGGGTGATTTGAGTTATGAGTAGAAGTATTGTACCTGAGTTACTAGAGGGGTGAGTAACTCGGGTTATGAGTGACTCGAGTGGATGTATTATTTAAATTATAAAGTTAAGAAGAAGAAATAATTCTTGTCACCAAAATGAAGTTATGTACTTAAACGACCTGAGATATCATGTAGCTCTACTGTACGAGTAGGTCTACTGTACGAGTAGCTCTACTACGCGAGTAGGTCTACTGTATCAGAGTAGATCTATTGTACGAGTAGGTCTATTGTACCTGTATAGTTCTACTGTACGAGTAGCTCTACTGTACCGAGTAGCTCTACTGTACAAGTACCTCGGGTATCATACTCATCTTGAGAAGTTACACATTGACTTTTTTTTTATCTTTTCTTTTAATATTGGCTTACTCAAGATATCCGCCATAGTAGCTTAGCCTATAATTATTTATGTATTTATTATTCAAAAAAAATTATATGTTAATAAGCGACGACCTACCTACATAGAATAATAATATATATGTTCTTGAATTTTAAAATTATTTGAGATAAATTTTTACTTTTTAATTAAATTATGTAATACGTTCTCATCCTTTTAATTTTAGAGTCTGTTTGGCTAAAAATATAAAACAATCAACACGACTCGTTTAGTAAAAAAATAAAAAAAAAATTTAAAATTAAATTAAAATATTAAAATTTAAAATATCATATTCAAACTTTTACTATTTTAAAATATATTAGTACTTTTTATTTATAACTTATTTACGACTACTATTAACTACATATAATTATTATTTTTAACTATATAAAAAGAAAAAATTGTCTAATTTAAACAAAACAACATAAAAACTAATTTATTAAACAACTTATTTTAAACTAATATTATTTTTTTCTAAACATGTTAAAAAGCAAAAAGAAAAATTTTTAAGCCAATTGGGCCTTAATTTCATTTATGATGTTTTTTTTTCTCTTGACTTTGATAAAACAAGATTTGACTTTGTGATGGCACTCCTTACTAGTATCAACATTTGATTTTTCAACTTATTTTTATTCCAAGCAAATCATTTGGGAAGATCCTTGCTAAAGATACTATGGGCGTCCGATTTGGGTAGATAATTTTATCTATATATATATTTTTTTTTTTTTATTTTGTTTTGTATAATTTTTTTATTTTTTTATTTTGTTTTGTATAATTTTTTTATTTTCCATAAACAGGGGAGAGAGAATGTTAGGGATCGTTTAGTTATATGTTTCAAAAATTATATTAAAAATTTTTTAAAAAGAATTTTGAAAGACTATATATGTATATATCTATATAAGAGTATAAAATAATTAAAGGGAAAAAAACATTTTATTTGCTATTGCATCGGTCCTTTGTTGCTTTTTTATTATATATTTTTTCATCTATGTATCCACTTTGATGGATTATTCAGCAAATTGTACTATATATAAATTATAATTTAAAAAATCAAATCAAGCATGTGCATGGCACGAGTTAAAAAAATTAGCTTGTGTTTGGACTATTTTTTTTAGGTTTTTTGATTTTTTAATTTTTTTATAAAAAAAATAAATATAAAAAGATATTAAAAAAAAAACCAACTTATTTTTTCAAACACCTATTTGTACCAGTGTTAATGTATTGTGTATAAATGTTTGAATGCATAATGTGAGTAAGGACGAAATGAGGAGCTCAGCTCCTATTTTCAACGGAAAGAAAAGCAATTTTTTGCGAGTTAATATAAATTATTCCATTTTAAATATATATAAAGAAAAATAAGGGTAAAATAAAAAAGAAAATTAAATTAGATTTTTGTAAGTGAATTAATTGAAAATCTAACGAATGAAAATTCAAAAAAATAAATTCCAAGAGAAAAAAAAGAAAATGAAAAATAGAACGTCAACTATGGCTTGCAAAAGAAAAAAAAAAAAAAAAGAAAGATATATAACTATGGCTTCATTAGTAGAACTAAAAAATAGACAACAATATAAAAATATATAATATCAATCATAGCAAAACAATGTTTTTTTTTTCTTTTCGAAATAGGTTTTGTAAAATATTTCATCAATATGTTGGATTTGTATATTTTCAACATTTGATTTGAATATTTTGAAATACTTAAATAAAAATATTATTTTAAATCTAATACACTTAATTGACAAAAATCACATTATTTATCTTAAAAATTTATCAACTAAAGAATAAAATAAAATAATAATTTAAAGCAATATCATTATAAAAATGATTGAAACTTATATGTAGGAAAAAATGTGGAATTCGAAGGGTCCAACTTTTACCAAAAAAAAGGAAAGTGGGGAGCGGAGAAGAGATTGGGGAGTGAGGGCCCATATTATGAAAAAAAATAATAATAATAATAATAATAATTATCATTATTATCTATGCTCTTAAAGTATTATGTAACATTTTTGTAACATTTTTGTAATAATAAATTTACGCTAGAGACATAATAATTTACTTTTATTTAATAATTAGAAAATAGGTGAATGACATTGCCTACGTAATTTTCTAAAAATACTTAATAATTTTCCTATAAAAAAAGAAATATCTCTGCGACGCAAATTTATATATATTAAAAAAGGGAAAATATGATTTGGGTATGGCTTTGTTTGGGCTAAATTTCATAATTTATGTTTTTTTTATCTTTTATCAATTTCTTTAATATTTAGACTAAATTTTTTTATTTTTTTGAATCGTTTCGTTAAAATGAATAGGAAAAGCAAAGAACTTCGATTGAAAGATAAAATAAGACATATTGGCATATTAATGCTAATATTGGCATATCAAGAGAGTTGGTGAGTTAGAGAGTTCTAAAGAGAGTATAAAGTGAGAGGCTACGAACTAGTTATCACTTGAGAATCTTATAAATTATGTAAAGCCCTCTCGACAATTCATTATATAATGAAGTTCCCTTACCAAGTGTGTGCCTCGTTGTGAGAGTGAGAGGGTGCCTCTTGATCTTGAGTAAGGGGAAGGTTGACTTAGACACTTGGGCGCATTGTGCAGGTGTCGTAAGGGCGCAAGTAGAAAAAAAAGTCTTGGCATGTGTTGTGCAAATAAACTCAGAATAATTATAAATAAATTCAAATAGACAGATTTTATATGGTTCGACAATTTGCCTATGTACACATGTGTCAAGATTCAATATATGAAGAAAAGTTTACAAATTACTTGACTCTCGCAAATTCTTCTCTCAAACAACGTAAATACAAAATATTTTGAGATAATATTTATATTTATACGAGATAAAAGAGATATAATCTAATCAAACTTGTGCTAGTCGAGTTCAAAACTAATTAAACAATCTCAAATTCACATTTTTTAGAACTCTTCAAATTTAGTAATCATGATAGACTAGAAGTCTATCACAACTTAAATTGAATTTGAGCAAAAATTCTCAACAATCTCCATCTTAGCGAGAATTCATATCGCAAACGAATCAATATACCAAAGTTGCCACCAAATGCACTAAAAGTGTTCAAAATTTTGAATCAAACAAATCAACAGATAAAATTTACATCCAAATGCGTTTTGTGGAGCCAAATTCACCTGTGGTGACTAAAGTTTTAAATCAGACATATTGGCATATTAATGCTACCACCAGATGCGTCTAAAGATGCCATACACCCGTAGGTGTTCAATATTTTGACAAATTGGTTCAATTCAAAAAATGTTGGGACTTGATCTTACTCTTATTAGACTTTTTACAAATTGTGTTAGCACCACTTTTAAAAGTATGTCAATGCAGGAAATATAAATTACCACATATAGTACATTTCAAAATTTTACGAGCTCCCAACATAACTTTGAGAACTCCACCATTCATACTAATTTTGAATCCTTTTGAGTCAAGAATTCCAAGTGAGATAAGATTTTTCCTCAAGTTTGGTATATACCGAACTTTTGAAATAATCTTGATAGTTTCATCATAGTACTTCAAACAGATACTTCTTATCTCTCGAATCTTACAGACATTATCGTTGCCCATAGGTACTGCTCCACCATCTATCTCTGTAAAGTTAAAAAATCAATCTCGATTGGGACAAATGTGATAGGAACATCGAGAATCTAAAATCCATTCATAAGAATGGCAGACAAATGGTGGACTCATCAAGACAACATCATAATCTTCATCCTCACTGATAGTATTGGCCGTGGAAGCTGTGTCTTTCTTCTGTTCATTCAATTTTAGACAATTTTTCTTCTAGTCCCCGAATTGTGGCAATAAGCACATTCATATTTTGTGATTTTCCTCGATCTAGATAAATTACCACCTGATTTTGACCAAGAACTTCTCTTCTTTCCAGATTGCTTTGAGCTAGATCTTACTGACAAGGTTTCATTGGATATATCATAGTTGACCTGTTTGTCCTTCCGGTGATACTCGTTGTTTATCAAACCACTGGATACATCACTAAAATAATTTTTTTTCTTTCCGTACAAATGTGTGCTAATCAGATGTTCATATGAATCAGGTAAGGAATTGAATAGTAACAAAGCCTTATCTTCGTCTTGGATCTTGACAATCAAGTTCTGTAAATTAGCAAGAATTTTATTAGAATTATTCAAATGTTCAGACATAAAAGTATATTCTTGAAACTGAAACTGAAAGAGCTTTTTCTCTAAATAAGGACGGCTCTCTATGCCTTTCGGTAAGTATTTCTCCTCTAATTTATTCTAAAGATATTTCGCCTTCGATTCTTTTATCACTAAATATTTATAATATTTAGCAAGACATAAACGGATTGTGCCACAAGTTTGTCGATTTAACTAGTTCCATTTTCTGTCTGACTTATCGTCTGACTTATCGTCCAAAGTGAAATTCAACTCCTATTGAATCAAAACATCCATTATCTCGCATTGTCACATATCAAAATTGTTGGTTCCATCGAATTTTTCAACTTCAAATTTTGCGTTGGACACCATAGTTCTCCGCAGATAATTATTATAACTCTCTAACTTTTTTTCATTAGCAGATTTGACAATCAGAAATCTTAAATTTCACCACAAATAATATTCTTTGCTTGAATAAGGTTAAAAATATTTTTTTAAAATATGACAAAATCAATTATATATATATATATATATACACTAAACTGATTAAAACTGATATTGTGATTAAATCTAGAATAATCAAAACAATAAAGACCTTTTTTACTGAAAAAAAATCGCACAAAAAATACAAACCAAAAAAATTAAACAAAATAATATTAAATAAAAAATAGCAACAAAAAAAAACCGAATCTGATGTTGGGAGAAATATAACGCAATACAAGATCTGCTCGGTGGTTCAAAAAATTTATCTTTATTAACTTTCAACAATTACAATAAACAGAATTTACAGAATCGAAATTGTAAAAAATAATATGAACAGAATATCCAAATCGAGTTCTTTAAATGCAGTTTTCTTAAGAATAATTCACCGCCTACCGAGGGTATTGTAAGTTTTTCACCGGCGTCACTCTCCCAGGATAAAACGGTTGACCCAAACGTTGGAACACCATCAAGGATCGACTACGAACGTATCTCGTCTGTCTTTCTCTATCTCACTGCAGACTATCAGAATTTGTATCTCTCTTCTCCTCTCACTTACACTTTTTTCTCTGTGTTCTGTCATACCTTATCAAAATATCAAGAGCCTTTATATAGAATTTCTTTCCATGGAAAGTTACACTAGAATCGAATTGGCAATTGAATAACTAATTCAATTGCCAATTCAATTCAATTGAATGGCCTAAATTCAATTGCTAATTAAATTAAAAAATAAAACCAATTAAATGTTGGAATCTGTGAATTTCATTGGCCATGAAAATTCAGATTTCAATAGCTGGATCAATTACAATTGGATTGGCCATGAAAATTCAGATTTCAATAGCTGGATCAATTACAATTGGATTGGCCATTAAATTCTCTGTGCCTTCTCAACTCTCTGGGACTCTTCTCCTCCTTCCTCTGTGGCTATATAATGATCATATCCCTCTGAGAGATATACAGCACACAAGACATAACTGAGAAAAACAGAGCAAGTCTGAAATATCAATACAGAGAGGTGAGAAAGCTGAGATACAATCTGTGGTTACGGAGTAAGCCGCAAGAGAGAGAAAGACAGACGA
>JAOTRH010013213.1:0-22910 GCA_034768845.1 Heliamphora exappendiculata
TGAGTTAGGACCGGGAGTTCAGTCAGGACCTTTAGTGGAATAAGTTCTGATTCGTACGGGAAATGATCTAACTCGGGGAAAGAGTTAGGGATATCCGATTTTCTCGTACGATTCGCCCGAGTCCCATACTTACTCGTGATCCCTCACGTAACCCATAATACGCACAGATATTTTTTCTTGATTGGTTTCGGTAATTATTTAATTTAATTGGAATACCGGTTTTGCTGCCGAGGACATTCAAAAATTAAATTAAATTAATGAGGGGCAGTTTTGGTATTTGGCTCACCTAGGGTTTACTCCCTAAGTGGCCGGCCCTAGGAGATTATGGGATTGATTATTTATGTTAAGCATATCTCTTTATATCATTTTAGAAAAGAGAGTATATACTTAATATAATTTTGATATATTCTTATATATTAAAAAAGAAGGCTCATTAATCAAACCCTAACCCTAATACTCCTACATAGTCGCCGCCCCCTTCTCCTCTTTGGTAATTAATTTTGTCTTTTTGGAGATTATTGTGTGAGAAGAAACCAAAAGGAGGAAGGACACTTCGATTGGAATCGGTGCCCATACATCGTGATCGTCGTAGTGCATCCAGATCATACGTGAGAAGATTGCGTGGTCGTCTTCAATGTATTCGGCATTTCTTGAAACTTTTCGACAAGTTTCATAAAGGTATTAAACTATTAAAATCAATATAATTTTTGTTTTTCATGAAAATCGCATACATCGTTTTTTACGGTCACGACGTTGATTCAAAACTATTTTTTTTTCCGCTGCGCGGCTCCCTCTCCAACAATGGAATCAGAGCCACGGTTGCGTTTTTCATGAAAAACTATTGTAGTAACCTCGATTTTGCAGCTATAAGTTGTTACGATCCGATTATGTGAATGAATGAATAAATGTTTTAATTATATCGTATATCTCGACGGTTTTTGTTTCGAGATTATATCGATTGTACACCTCCTACGTGGAGTATAGTTTTTGGCGATGTAATATATTATTTCATTCTATTTTTCCTGGATCTTTGATGTAATCGTGTCACGAAAACGGGGATCGAAAACGAGACGAAAAGGGATGAAGGAGGCGGCGGCAGCAACATAAAGCGGCAGCAGGGAGCCAACTTCAGACCTCGTTTTTGGGGATTTTGGCAATCCTTTTTTACGCGATTTTTCGTTGAAATAAAGGTTGTCCGTTGGCAATCCGGTGGTGGTTCGGTTGCTGTTCGACGACGGCAAAAAATGAGTCAAAAACTGCTTCAAAGTTTGGTGCGCACAGTGGCGCCACAACAGAATTTCGGCCCTTTGAAGATTTTTTGGGGCCATTTTGACATCGTATTTTGACGCAATTTTTTTAAAGATCAAGACCTTGATATGCTCTACCTACCATAATTTTTTAGGGGTTCAACAGTGGCGGCTAGGCGGCCAAACACCGGCTGAAATAAGGCGGCGCAGGGCTGCCAAAGGCAGCAATTTTTGGCCCATTCAGGGGGCTATTTGGCTGGTTTATCTTTAGCTTTTTCAGCATTCCAATGGTGGTCCGGGGCTATAACAGTGGTCCGGAAGCTAAGGAAAATATTCGGGTCTTTGACGGCTCGTTTAGGGTTCTAAAATTCTAAGCGTTTAATTTTTAGTTCGAGACCGCCGAATTAAAAGATAAAACGGACGGATCGGATCGTAACGACTAATTATATTTACTTGTCATTATTTAATTATTTGTTTATTTGTTTTATTTAATTGCATTGATGATTTTTTTTTTTTTTTATTTTATGCATGATTTTTATTTTCGAAAGTATATTAGAAAAAACGATTTTATAAAATAAATAATCGTAGAAATTCTTAAAATGGAAAAATAAATAGATAATTATTTATTTAATTTTTGTGTTAAAATTAATTGAGATTTTTTACTTAAAATTCGGGTAATTAATTTCTCTCGCAAAATTAAATAAGGAAGCTTTTTGTTTATTTTATTATAGTTAAATAAAATATTTTAATTGATTAAAATCGAATTTATTTTAATCAGGACTTAAAATATGTTTAATCGTTTAAAATGAACAAAAAGGAAAAATCTTCGATTTTTAAAATATTAAGTGGAAAAATGGTTTAGTAACAGATAAATCTTACGTTCTCCATTACACGCTCGTAGGAGATGTGATTATTGCTCGCGCCAACCTCGACTTTCGATCTCCATATGGAAGGGCTATAGTCATGTTATATCCGGAACGAATTTTTAAAAAGAGTAGATTTGAGAATAGTGCGAATTAGGGTTCGTTCACACCTGGCCTAGGGTTTTAATACGGTGTTTTCAAATTAAGAGTAATAGTTATACACTTAACCCGTGAATAAAAATATCCTCCCTAAGAAATCACTGTTTCTTTTTGTGGGGACCAAAATTTATTGGCTATTTAATTTACTTGGAATGTCGTATATCAAGGAATGAAAAATCTTGTAATTCTTTGTTCGTTGATTGTTAGACGTCCACACTACGTGGCTTATCAATTGATGTGACCCTGGACCGGTGATTTTTTATTATGATATTTGGTTCTGGTAGTAAATTAATAGATTGACATGTCTGTCCGGACGGGTGTTGATTAGTAGACGTCCACACTATGTGGCCTGCTTAATCACGAAGGATTTGGGCTGCTAATAATTCTTATTAAATTAAAAGGTTGAGGGATCCTAATTTGAAAAAGAATTAAAATGATTTTCTCTTTTGTTCCTCAAGATTTAATAATTGGATCATTCAATCCACTAGCGACAATTCTCAAAGAACATAAATTTACTGGACCAAACTTTATCACATGGAAATGGAATCTCGATATTGTTTTGACTTCTGACGACTATAGGTTTGTGTTGCATGAGCCATGCCCTCCCACTCTTCATAATGGATCCACCGAACAGAAGATCCAGGCTTATGAGAAGTGGGAGAAGGCTGATCAAATGGCTAGCTGTTACATCCTGGCATCTATGTCGGATGTTCTGTAAATGCAGCATCAGTCAATGGCATCTGCAGCTGAGATCATGTTGAACCTTACAGAAATATTTGGTGATCAGGGTCGGGCAGCAAGGCAGGTGACCATGAGAGCTCTCATAAACACGACCATGGCTGAGGGTACACTTGTAAGGGACCACGTTTTGAAGATGATCGGTCTTCTTAACGAGTTAGTGGTCCTTGGAGCGAAAATCGATGTGGAATCCCAAATCAATATCCTGCTCCAGTCATTGCCTATTTCGTTTCAACAATTTCGACTAAACTACACTATGAACAAGCTAGATTTTTCTCTGGCAGAATTGTTGAAAGAACTACATGCAGCGAAAGGTGTTATCCGCAAGCCAACCTATGTATTTGTTGCTGAAAAGGCTTCTACTTCTAGACCAAGAGGTGGCAAGAAGAAGAAGAAATGGCAGCAACAGGAAAATGCAAGGAAGGTTGGCAACGCTAAACCATCACTTACCAAGGCGAAGGTAAAGGCACCTAAGGGTAAAGTGCTATTTTTGTCAGAAGTCGGGATACTAGAAGAGGGACTGTCCTGACCGGAAGAACTAGCAAGCTGCAGGTATTGCCTTTTCTCTAGTAGTTGAATCATGTTTTGCGATTGTATCTACGAAAACCTGGTGTGTAGATACGGGAGCCACTAATTGTATCTGCAATTCTTTGCAGGGGTTCTAGGTAACCAGGCAGCTTAGAGAGAGCGAGGTCTACCTTCAGATGGGGAACAACTCCTAGGTGTCTGCTGTTGCAGTGAGAGAAGTAGTTCTTCATTTCAGTAAAAATAAAAGTTTAATTTTGAAGAACATTTTATATGTACCCCAAATCAGGCAGAACTTGGTTTCAATTTCCTGTTTGGGGAATGATGGATATTCTGTTTCTTTTAATAAGCTTTCATGCAGTATTATGGTTGGAAAATAATTTATCCATCGTGGTACATTGGAAAATGCTTTTTATATTTTACACCATGTTATTTCTACTGACAAAAATAATGAGGTGAATAATTTACAGATTTTACCACTTAAAAAAAAGTTTTTTTCTTGAACCAAACGCTACTTTGACATCTTCGTTTGGATCATTTTAATCTAAAAAGGGTACAAAGACTGGATCAAAATGGACCTTTGGGTTCATTGGAATTGGAGGCGCTTCCAGTCTGCGAATCCTGTTTAGAAGGTAAAATGACCAAGAGGCCGTTTACGGCCAAGGGACTTAGAGCCAAAAAAGTGTTTGGATTAGTTCACTCTGATTTATGTGGTCCCATGAACATTCAAGCAAGAGGTGGGTATGAGTATTTTGTCACTTTTATTGATGATTACTTTAGGTATGGATACGTTTACCTGTTTCATCGCAAGTCAGAAACCTTTGAAAAATTCAAAGTGTTTAAGGCAAAAGCGGAGAAACAAACAGGTAAAAGTATCAAAACCCTACGATCTGATCGTGGAGGTGAATACCTCTTTGAAGAGTTCAGGAACTACTTATAAGAACATGGGATAACATCCCAGTTATCTGCACCAGGTATGCCTCAATAGAATGGTGTAGCAGAAAAGAAAAATAGGTCCCTTAAGGAGATGGTAAGGTGCATGTTGTGTTATTCAGATTTACCACATTCATTTTGGGGGTATGCATTAGAAACGGCGGCATATATTCTGAATTTGGTGCCTACTAAGGCAGTTCTCAAAACCCCTTTGGAGTTATTGATTAGGAGTATGCCAAGTCTTAAACACTTCCGAATATGGGGTTGTACAGCACACGTGTTGGTGGGAGATGCAAGTATGGTGGAACCAAAGACAAATATATGTTTCTTTGTAGGATATCCTAAAAGAACTAAATGTGATTTATTTTATGATTCTAAGAATCATAAGATATTTATTAGCACAAATACAAGATTCTTAGAAGAGAATTATGTAATAAACCACAAACTCCTGTCACAAATTGTTCTTGAAGAGGTGAGGAATGAAAATTTGGTACAATCAAAAAACATACCTAATGAACGGAATGAGATACCACCTATCGTGAGTACACAACAGGAGAATCGTCGTAGTGGTAGGGTTGTTCATCAACCTGAGAGGTTCATGTTCTTGGGAGAGCCTTATGACAAGATCCCGAAAGAACGTGATATCGAACTCAAAAACTATAATGAAGCACTACAAGACAAGGATACAGAATTATGGCAAAAGGCTATGGAATCTTAGATAGAGTCTATGTACTCTAATCAGGTCTGGGAGCTTGTAGATCCATTAGATGGGATAAAACCCATCGAGTGCAAATGGATCTTCAAGAAAACGAGAGGAGTGGACGAGGAGGTAAAATCTTCAAAACTAGGCTTATTGCGAAGGGGTTTACTCAGAAAGAAGGGTTCGATTATGAGAAAACCTATTCGCTGGTGGCTATGCTTAAGTCCATTCAGATTTTCTTATCTATTGCTGCTCATCTCAATTACAAGATTTGACAAATGGACGTCGAGACGGCATTCCTTAACGGAAGTCTTGACGAGAGCATCTATATGATGCAGCCAGACGGGTTCATAGCAAAGGGCCAGAAGCACATGATGTGCAAGCCTAAGAAATCTATTTATGAGCTTAAGCAAGTATCAAGGTCTTGAAACACTCGATTTGGCTAGGCAATTAAAAGCTTTGACTTTGATCAGTCTCCTATCGAGTATTGCGTGTACTGGAAGCACGATGGGCATAAGGTGGCATTTCTAGTTATTTATGTTGATAACATTCTCCTAATCGAAAACGATGTGGGATTGCTATCTTTGACAAAGGTGTGGTTATCGAGTCAATTTGACATGAAAGACTTGGGAGAATCGAGCCAAATTTTTGGGATCAAGCTCATACGAGATCGATCGCGTAGGATGTTGGGCGTATCCCAAGCCCGTTATATTGACTTGATTATTACTCGATTTGGCATGAAAAATTCTAAAAAATGATTTATTCCTTTCAGATATAGAATTACTCTACTAGGGATCAGAGTCCTAGGACACCTCAGGAAAAAGAGAGGATGAGAGGTATTCCTTATGCTTCAGCAGTAGAAAGTCTCATGTATGCCATGCTCTGCACTAGACCAGATATCTGCTATTCCGTAAGCATGGTAAGAAAATATCAGTCTAATCTATAGGAAGAGCATTGGACTGCGGTCAAACATATACTCAAGTACCTAAAAAGGACTAGGGAGTATATGTTGGTGTACCAGGCTAATAGTCTTATACCTCTTGGGTATACTGACTCAAATTTCTAGGCAGATAGAGATTCTTGGAGGTTCACCTCGGGCTATGTGTTTACCTTGGAGGTGGAGCCATCAGTTGGAGGTGCGTGAAGCGGTCTTGTATTGCTGACTCCACCATAGAGGCTGAATATGTTGCAGCTTCAGATGCAGCTAAGGAAGCGGTTTGGCTCAGGAACTTCCTAATGGACTTGGATGTGGTACCCTCGGTACAATTGCCTATTGTACTCTATTGTAATAACAACGGAGCGATTGCGAACTCGAAGGAACCAAGAGTCCACAAAATGGAAGAGCATATTGAGAGAAAGTATCATCACATCCGGGAGATCGTCCAGCGTAGAGACGGAGTAGTTTCTAAGATAGCATCAGCGGATAACCTAGCGGGTCCTTTTATTAAGGCGTTGTCACAGAAAGTCTTTGATAACCATGTAGAAGGGTTAGGTGTCATGTGTGTTCCTGCATGGCTTTGAGTATAAGTGGGAAATTGTTAGAAATGTATACTAAAAAGTCATACTTTTTATATATTTTATTCTGGGTCCCTGGCATTTTAATGAGAAACATTTGAGATAGTTTTGCATTTATGATTTTATATTTATATTTGTGATGTATGAATGCATAGTCCATATATTCTATCTAGTATTTGACTAAGTGCGCGCTGCACTGAAGATCGGGTCATAGGTTCTGACAGATTATACAGGTAGGCTCACAACCGCAATGGACCAGGACATTCTATTGGTACGATTGTAGTACATCGTTATAGTTGATGGTCTTGGCTAGGTCGAACGGATCGAATTTAGATTTTGGGAATTCGATGTTCGAGCTCGATGTGTTAGTACACTTAGATGTATTGAGCGGGATCAACGGGATGATCGATTCTATACTGACTATATGAATTGATCTACATCCCGTATTATCATGTATTGCACGAACTCTTAATTTCAGAGTGATTGATTAATTGTGTTCAGATGATGTACAGTACTTTGAATCGTCAATGGTTGAGATTTTCTCCATGAGATCAACAATACTGATGAGTTGGGTACTGGCATTATTTGTCCGATGATTGATAATCAGCTACCGAAAATCACGTCCGATTCAGGTTGAGGAGTTCTCCCTCGTGTATTTTGCTTATAGGTTTGATTATGCTAAACCTGTACAGTGGATCTTCGGATCTGGCATATCAAAAAGTTAAGCAGTGCGGTTGCAAGGAGAAGATGATAATTAAATCGGGTTGTCAGTAACCTAATTTATGTATCGAGAATCCATATCTTAAACGTAAGGAGAATTCAGTGCATTTGATAATTGAAAACTTAAGACATAATTTGAGTTAGAGCCGGGAGTTCAGTCAGTACCTTTAGTGGAATAAGTTCTGGTTCGTATGGGAAAATATCTAACTCGGGGACAGAGTTAGGGATATTCGATTTTCTCGTACGATTAGCCCGAGTTCTATACTTCTTCGTGATCCCTCACGTAGCCCATAATACGCACGGATAATTTTTATTGATTGGTTTCGGTAATTATTTAATTTAATTATAATGTCGATTTTGCCGCCGGGGACATTCGAAAATTAAATTAAATTAAATTAATGAGGGACGGTTTTGGTATTCGGCTCACCTTAGGTTTACTCCCTAAGTGGCCGACCCTAGGAGATTATGGGATTGATTTTTTATGTTAAGTATATCTCTTTATATTCTTTTAGAAAAGAGAATATATACTTAATATAATTTTGATAAATTCTTATATATTAAAAAAGGAGGCTCATTAACCAATCCCTAACCCTAATACTCCTACATTGCCGCCGCCCCCTTCTCCTCTTTGACAATTAATTTTGCATTTTTGGAGATTATTGTGTGAGAAAAAACCAAAAGAAGAAGAACACTTCGATCGGAATCGGTGCCCACACATCGTGATCGTCGTAGTGCGTCCGGGTCATACGTGAGAAGATTGTAAGGTCGTCTTCAACGTATTCGGTATTTTTTGAAACTTTTCAACAAGTTTCATAAAGGTATTAAACTATTAAAATCAATATAGTTTTCGTTTTTCATGAAAATCGCATACGTCATTTTTTACGGTCACGACGTCGATTCAAAAAAAAAAAAATTTCCGCTGCGCGGCTCCCTCTCCAACAGTAATACTATCGGGAAATGAGTTGTATTACTAGTAACCTTGTGATTATGTGTGGTAGAGTGTTTGAAACCCCTCAAAGACCATCTGTTATGATTGAGTTATGGGGTGGTGATAATACATCCATGTTAATATTCGTTTGTATGTGGCTTTGGGCATGTTGAGAATTATGTACGTCATAAGCCATGCTATAACTTGAGCCGTGTACCCGAGAATGGGGTATGGACGGGAACATAGTGGATGGGAGCGTAATAATTATTGGCCTAACATTTTTTAAAATTTCTGGATGTAAATGATATCGGGTATCCCTTGCCCTGTGGGGTGTTATTGGTAGTCTTCGTGATGCCTTGTAGCTTTGAAAGCCTATTTAATACCTCTTATGTCCTTTTCCTAGCAGGATGCTGAGCCACGATCCTTATTGAGATTCGACAGTTGAGTTACGGCTGCGTGACCTCAGAGGTGTGTTCGGTGGGTTAATAGTAAGGTCACAGGTGTGTTGGTTTTGGTAACGGTTCTATTATGCAACGATTATGGGTCCTTTAGGAATTTTATAGGAGTAAAGGCTTATAGTTTTGACTGTGGTCCTTATGATTAGGAGATTGTGTTGGGGAATTGTGTTTGGTGGGTATAAGGATGTGTGCCTGGATGAAGCTGAGATGTGAGTGATATCAGACCTTTTACGAGACGACGTGGTCACTTTAGTGTCTCCCTTGCAAGTGCTAAGTTCATGAAATTTGAGAAACACGTGATGGGTGTTGATGGTGTGGTTGACCCAATTGCTTAGACGGTGTATCATGAGTGTGATGTTTCTTGCTGGAATAGAGGTTGTTTACGTCTGAATATGCGGTGTATAGGTGATTCTGTTTTTTTCCCTTAAGGGTGAAATATATAGTATTATCCTTTGGGTTTAACCGATGATGAACTTGTGGACGCACGAGACGCATCATTTGAAGTATAAGGAAGTTGGTGGTACTCAACATTTGTGAATGAGATCTAAGTGGAGCAGCAAGTGTGACGAGTGGGATGATCACCGTGATTAGGGTTGACAACATCTGGATAGTGGTAATCGAGGTCAGCCTAAGGACAGATGAATAGTGCCCTCTTGAACCGAGTATTTAATGGGTGCCTAGGATGTGATGGTGTTTAGGAAGAGCTTCTGATGGATATTTTCTTTTCTCTTGGCAGAGAGAGAGAAACCTTGTGGATGGTTATCATGGGTGAGCTATTTTTTTTCCTTGTTGGATGTGAATGTCAGGACCCTTAATTGATTCTTGATTTGGCTGTGTTATGAGAAGGTTAGGATATTTGTGAACGTGTACCACCGTGATTGGAAGAAAGTTGGACTGATTCCTCATAGTTTTCTGGTGAAGGTGTGTTTGCTCTACCTTGTGAGTATGAGTGTTCAGGTTCTGTTCCCTGAGATATCGGGTTAGTAGACCTAGAACGCCTGTCTTTTTTTTACTGAGGAGTTAGTGTTGAGACGTAGAGCCGATGCTTGTAGAGCTTAGTTGAAGGTTGTTTACCAGATGTATATTATATGTTTAGGGTTGTATGGGAACGTTAACCTCTTTAGCTCCTGTCATAGTAAGATCCTTACTGAAGTCTTGTGGCCGAGTTGTTCGCATGGAGAGTTTTTTATAGACCTTTTGTCAGTCTTAGTTTGCGTTTTTCTTGGCGCTTCGAACTACTCAGTTGTCTCAGAATTGGTGGTTAGTTGCCCATTTGTGAGCCAACCCATTTCTCCAAATTGGACTGTGAAAATTTAGTTTGTATAGAAAGAATTCTCTCTTGGGGATGTTTAGATTCTTTTATGAGAAGTGAGAGAGGTTGTGATCCCATTAGCTTTAGTGATGTCGTGTGGTAGCTTAATGTGGATACATTGAGGGAATAAGTGTGTGAGTATAAATAGTGGAAGAGAAAGATAATGGTATACGAATCGAGTCGTGTGGTTCTTTTATGGTCAGTTTTGGGTGGACAGAGTCTGAAGGAAAAAGTCTGAAGGGGTTGAGTGGCGTTGGTAAGGAATCAGAGAATCATATGCTGTTACTACCTTGTGGAGAATTGTTATACGTGTGGTACGGATGTAAAAAAAATATGCGAGTGTATATGCAAGAATTGACGAACGGTATGATTGTGGACTATCTGGAGTTCAATAACTGACTAAGTGTGGAATGTTGTGAATTCGAGGCACCGATATACGTATTATGAGTGTGGATTAGTGTCGGATGGGTTTCATTGCGTTCGATTAGAGATTGACCATTCCACTAAGAGTTAGAGGTTTGATGGTAAAACATGGAACTACGTATGTGTGTTGTATGGCAATAAATAATAAGGTTTGAATTTGTATAGATAAGCATGTACCAATGGAATGTTTTGTCTATGTGGCGTAGCTGCCCTAAGTGACTCATTGAG
This sequence comes from Heliamphora exappendiculata, assembly GCA_034768845.1. NCBI lineage: Eukaryota > Viridiplantae > Streptophyta > Magnoliopsida > Ericales > Sarraceniaceae > Heliamphora > Heliamphora exappendiculata. Next base: position 10,750 of record JAOTRH010013213.1, read on the forward strand.
TTCTTGTGGCCGTATTGATCTTAATAGTTGTGATGTCGTGGTGGTAATATCGACTGTGTGGGATTGGCGAGAGTAACCATGTTTGGATTGGACTCGTGTGTGGAATTTGAGGGATTGTTAATTGTTGAAATTCTACCTTTCGAATGGTGATTCCAAAGTGGTTTACAATGTTTCCTTCGGAATTTTTGATGATTTGAGTGACTTCCTTTCTCTAGAACCATATGTTTGTTGTCTCTACTCGGGAATGGCATCTCTTCAGCTTTAGTTGCAGTGTTTCTAACATAAGTAAATTGATGGCATGGCTTTGAGTTTTGCAGTCATCTGTTGATCGTGAAGGGTTGAACAAGATTTTGGGTACGAAGTATGTGAATTCTTGTGAACAATGTCAGAGTTTAACAACATGTGTTTGGACTAATGGGAGTAGTCCTCGGTGTGCATTTTGATATGGGAATGAGTTAATTTGCAGCAGCTCAAACAAAGTTTACAGTCCTTACAAACAAAAGTGGAATGTATTTGAATCCAGTTTCGGTTGTGGATTAGTTTCGTGCTATGCATTTGATCGCTTGTGTTAGTCGTGTCTAGTGCAACTTGTGTTTCAGGGCCTCGTTGGTTTGAGTTAGATCTCGATCCGACGACGTTTGGATAACTTTAGTGTTAGTGAGACCTTTTTCGTGGAGGTAAGCAGAATGGATGCTTATCCTTTGGAAACATATTTGTGTTGTGAGACATCATCCTTTGGTGCATGTGGGTGGTCGACGATAAGGCAGTTGACTCGAGTTCTAGTGTTGAATTTTGAGAATGAAATTTTCTAAGAGGGGGAGGATGTAAGGACCCTTTCCCTTTTTATTTTGTGGGCTAATTAAAATTTGTTAAGAGACCTCAGTTCGAAGAAGGAAACAGGTTTAATTGTATGAATGAATTAATATTTTATCATGATGACGATAATTATATGCTTGGTGGTACATAAGGATAATTAATGAGGGTTGTTTCGATGAGTTTTAAGGCGTGACTGCTCGAGCGGTAACTACTCGAGCAGTCACGCGTTCACTCGAGCAAACTGTCGGCAGAGGGTTTAAAAAGTCATGGGTGGTGCTTTTTCTTTTCATTTCCCTCTTCCCCTCTCTGTCTAACCCGAATCCTAACCCTAAAAATCCCGAAGTGGTTTATAATATATACCTACCCTTCGAATGGTGAGACTAAAGTGGTTTATAATGTATGTTATCCATCGGATGGTGATTTTAAAGTGGTTTATGATGAATGTCCTCCCTTCGAATGGCGATTCGGAAGTGGTTTATAATGAATGCCCTACCCTTCGGATGATGATCCCAAAGAGATATATACATATATAATTGTTGTGATGATAGGAGTTAACGAGAGATGGGAAATACCTTGAGTTGGGGGGACTTGGGAAGGGTCGAAAGATATGCGCGTATTCTTGCATGTGTGGTAGAATCGAGAACTTGTGATGGTTGAAGTAATAATGAGACTAAAGATTAAAACAATAGGGTTGGGTGTGAAAGGGAATTGGTTTTGCTTAATAAAAACCAATTATGTGAATGAAATTTTTGTGGGAAAAGTAGGTGTGGTTCCTTAACTAAAAACTTATGGTGCATTCACATGATCATCCTCGTATATCATGCACTGGTTCTTCTTTAGTCTACTTTCTACAAGCCTTGGCTCATGTTGTATAGAACATTTCAAGTGAATAGAATTTTTGTGGGAAAAGTGGGTGTGGTTCCTTAACTAAAAACTTATGGTGCATTCACATGATCATCCTCGTATATCCTGCATTGGTTCTTCTTTAATCTATTTTCTACGAGTCTTGGCTCATGTTATATAGCACATTTCAAGTGACACGGAAGGCGAGTCTTCGAGTTAGGAGGACTGTACATGGACCTTGTTGGGTTGTTTTTGAAGAAATTACACGTTTGTGGGTAATCATCTTTTGAGAGTAGTAGATTGTAATTGTAACTCGCTTACTAAACTTGAAAGATGTAATTGGGGTGTCTAAAACCCATTTGTAAGACCTTAAGGCCATGTATTCATGACTTGTATGCCTGTGAGATCGTCGGGTTCTTGATTCGATTTAATTCCTTGGTTTTCGTATGAATTTTGTGGTTGAGAATAATGGTTTTCAAGTGTTGAAAAGTTAGAGGTTATTTCAATGTTAAATGTATGTTTTAACTTTAAATTTTTAGCTTATGAAAACTATGTTCAAAGTATAAGAAATTTTGGTATTTTTCCAACATACAAGAAAATTTTAGGATTTTGGAGTAGTTTGCTCTTGGGTGCCTCACCACTGGAGAGAGGGGAGTCCGCTCGAGCGGACTCTGCTCGGTAGCACACATTTAAAATTTTGTTTTAAAATGGAGATTTGTTGGCTATCTTTCGGGCACGTTTTACGATATAAATGGGCATATTTGGGAGTTTGTTTTATAGATAAAAATCTTTCTCTTACTTCGATTTTGGTGGAGAAAATGAAAAGTTTTAGTTTATATTTTTAACAAAGTTTGGTTTCGATTAATATTTTGATTGAATTTTATGGTAAAATCTTAAACTCTGGTTTCATTACCTTTTTATACTGTGGGATTTTATTGTTACGAAATCGGAGAGTTACAGATTTGTATCAGAGCTATAGGGTCGAATACCTAGAAATCGTGGGAATGGTTGATCCATTACGTGAGAGTTTGCATTGATGTGTGACATTCACGCATAGATGTGATTGCATGAAATATCTATTGAGTGACTTGATGTTTGCATGCTATGTGGTACTTGGGTATGAAGGTTGAATCCTTAGGTTGATGTGTCTTGCCTCGGGCATCCGGTCGACTTGTTCGGAGTTCGAGTTAGAAAGGCGATTGGTCGACGTCCATTCTAATAAGAAATTCAAACGAGTTACCCGGATTGGTGTGTCATTCTTACAGTTCTCCTCGGTATGTGGATACGTGTTCATGTGATTTTCGTGAAGATGATTACAGTGTTTACATGGCTCTAGAATGTTAAGTTGAATTTTATCTGGATGAGTTTCATGATGCCCTTTTTCATATTAAAGTTATGCCTGTAGGGGTAGGGCGAGATCGTAGTTAGGGTTGTGGTACAGGTTAATGAAGTGTGAGCCAATTTTTTTTATTGCTACCGACGTAAAACTCATGAGTTGAGTGTTGATTGCTTGGTGCGTGGTAGGACATGCTTGTGAGTTGTGATAACCACATGAGTGGGTGTTGGCCTTAATTAGTCCCTGTGTTGTTGAGGCATAGATAATTTGTTGGTCATTGTAGAGGATTTTTCTTGTGGAGTAGTACTACCGGGAGATGAGTTGTATTACTAGTGACCTTGTGATTAGGTGTGATAGAATGTTTGAGGCCCCTCAGAGACCATCTATTATGATTGAGTTATGGGGTGGTGATAATACCTCCATGTGAATATTCGTGTGTATGTGGATTTAGGCGTATAGAGAATTATGTACGTCATAAGGCATGCTATATCTTGAGTCGTGTACCCGAAAATGGGGTATGAACAGGAACATAGTGGATGGGAGCATAATAATTATTGGCCTAACATTTTTTGAAATTTCTAGACGTAAATGATATCAGGTATCCCTTGCCCGGTGGGGTGTTGTTGGTAGTCTTCGTGATGCCTTGTAGCTTAGAAAGCCTGTTTAATACCTCTTATGTCCTTTTCCTAGCAGGATGCTGAGCCATGATTCTTATTGAGATTCGTGAGTTGAGTTACGGGTGCGTAAGCTCAGAGGTGTATTCGGTGGGTTAAAAGTAAGGTCGCAGGTGTGTTGGTTTTGGTAACGGTTCTATTGTGCAACGGTTATAGGTCCTTTGGGAATTTTATAGGAGTAAAGGTTTATGGTTTTAACTGTGGTCCTCATGGTTAGGAGATTATGTTGGGGAATTGTGTTTGGTGAGTATAAGGATGTGTGCCTAGATGAAGCTGAGATGTGAGTGATATCAGACCATTTACGAGACGACGTGGTCACTTTAGTGTCTCCCTTGCAAGTACTAAGTTCATGAAATTTGAGAAACACGTGATGGTTGTTGATTGTGTGGTTAACCTAGTTGCTAAAATGGTGTATCATGAGTGTGATGTTTCTATTGGAGGTAATACTACCAAGATCATTATTTTTTTAAAACGATTATCGATAAAGGACGAGCAAACACTAAAACAGGCTCCAGAAAAAAACTTTGACGTCGAACGATCAAAAATAAACCTGTGCAACCAAAGTTAATTTAGAAGATTACATTTTGTAGATCTAATCTTCAACTACGACTTGATTCAGAGTTGAATCTCCTGTCGGATCTTCTACCGTATTCCCTTATGCGATCCTCGAACGTAGTGTGGGCTACGATCCTCCGAGAACTTGTACCGGCAGAACCCTAATATATTTTTAAGTCTTGAAAGACAAAAATAATATATCAATAATGATATAAAAATTATTCTAAACTGGTTCAGCCTACCCGCATATATATAGGGTTACAGTAGGGATCTGTGGAGTAATTATGAGTAAAACTTCCAGTGGAACACAGATACCTACGGGCGATTTATGTAATTATGAAAAGTCGCAGCGGTTTCTGCAATTTTCATAAAACACTGAATTACAGTTCACACCACTAAAGAACTATAATTGCACTCTGCCCCATAATCTCAAGACCTTGCATTGAGCTCATGTTATTAAATGCTTACCATTTCTCCCCACGTTAAAATTTTTGATACTCGCCAATTAAATTTAATTACTGACAATTTAATTTAATCAGTATCTTGATATTCCTTAAACCCTTCCGCTTAACTTATTTGACCACTGGATAATTAAATCCACCTGTAAGGTTTGACCCGGTCAAAACTTATAAGCATCCTTAAGGGGGTATAATCAATCCTGATCTTCGGGACGTGGATTCCGTCAATAATTAATATTTGCCGAATAAATAATATCGCTATCCAACTCACCGGGAATATAGACCCATATAAGATTACACCCTCTAATGAATCAAAATAACGAATATTAAATATATACAAATCAATAATTATTTCAGGATTAAGAGTATAAGCACTATTCATAATAACCTTGGGTTGTGAATTAATTTAATTACCCCAAATGTCCCGTTCAATACACAAAGTGTACTGGCACAGAGAGTTGGAACAATAGACAACGCTATTATCTGTTCCCCGTAACCAAGACATGCTTACTAAAATTCTGTGCCACAGTCGTACCGATGGTATGCCCATTTTCATCTAAACTATGAACATAAAACTTATATTCTACAAGAACCTAAAATCTGATCTTCTGTGTGTAAGCCTTACTCTACACACTAGATTAAATACTATACAGAATATTGGATATCCATGCATATCAAAGAAATGATGCACATACATTGCTCATAAAAAATTTTATAAAATAGAAAATTAATTTTATTAAAAATAAAATTAAATACTAAAAATATAATTTTCAGTATACCACCCCTAACAATCTCCCACTTATACTCAAAATCATGCTGTTATACATCTGACTCCCATGCCCTCTACATGACTATCAAAAGTCTTAGCTGGTTAGCTCTTTGTAAAGGGTCTGCAAGGTTGTCTCATGATGTAAGCTCTATGTCTGACTGAAAATCTGAGTTTGTGTACCCCAAAAAGTACTAGACTGTCTGCCTGGTAAACCAACATATAATCTTTAGTCCTTTTTAAGTACTTGATTATATATTCTTTTCTGCTGTCCAATACTCCTGCCTTGGATTAGACTGATATCTGCTAACCATGCCAACAGCAAAGCAGATGTCGGGTCCAGTGCAAAGCATAGCATACATGAGGCTTCCTACTGCCAAAGTATAAAGAACCGCCTTCATCTTCTCTATCTCATCAGGTGTCTTAGGGCACTGATCATTGGATAGAGTGATTCCATATCCGAAGGGGAGAAACCCTTTCTTGGAATCCTGCATGCTAAAATGAGTAAGGATATCATCAATATACTTTGCTTGTGATAGGCCCAACATCTTTTGTTTCCGATCTCGCATAAGCTTGATCCCAACGATGTAACTGGCTTCTCCCAAGTCTTTCATATCGAACTGTCCAGATAACCAAACTTTAACCGTAGATAATACCCCCACATAATTTTCAATGAGCAAGATAGCATCTACATAAAGTACTAAGAAGATCACCATGCTTCCTTCACGCTTCTTGTACTCACAGGACTCATTCGGACTTTGATCAAAATCACAAGATTTTATAGCTTGATCAAACTGAGTGTTTCAAGACCTCGATGCCTGCTTAAGTCTATCAATGGATCTCTTAAACTTACACAATATGTGTTCCTGGCCCTTTGCAATGAATCCATCTGGTAGATGCACTTGCCAAGACTTCCATTTAAGGAAAGCTGTCTTGACATCCAATAACCAGATTTCGTAATCGAAATGAGCGGCAATGGATAAGAGAATCTGGATAGAGTTAAGCATGACTACCGGCGAAAAGGTTTTCTCATACTCGATCCCTTCTTTCTGAATGAACCCTTTAGCAACAAGCCTAACTTTGAAGGTTTCAACCTTCCCGTCTGCTCCTCTCTTCCTCTTGTAGATCCACTTGCATCCAATGGATTTTATCCCTTCGGGTGGTTCTACAAGTTCCCAGACCTGATTGAAATACATAGATTCCATCTCTAAATTCATAGTCCTTTGCCAAAGATCTGCATCTTTATCTTGTAATGCTTCATTGTAGTTGCTGGACTCAGTATTCAGTTCTGCTTGGATCTTGTCAAAAGACTTTTCCAAGAACATATACCAGTCAGGTTCATGAATAACCCTCCCACTACGACGATGCACTACCTGTGTCTGTGTACTAGCAGTAACAGGCTGTGCATAATCTGAACCATGTGCATCAGCACCTTGTTCTTGATTTGCACCTGTCCCAATAATCCTCCCACTACGACGAGATAATAGAATATCAGTGACTTGTGATTCCTCTTTCGTTCTATTGGCATTTTTTCTCAATTCTTCTAGAATAATTTTGCTATTGGGCCTATGGTCCATAATATAATTCTCTTCCAAGAATCGGGTATTGGTGCTAACAAAGACCTTTTGAACCTTATGATTATAAAATAGACCACATTTCGTTTCCCTGAAATACCCCACAAAGAAATAGACTTCTATCCCCGGTTCCAACTTACCCGCGTTCCCTTTCAGCACATGTGCTGGACACCCCCAAATCCGAATGTATTTCAGACTAGGCTTATGCCCGGTCCACAATTCTACGGGAGTAGAAGGCACTAACTTAGAAGGTACAATGTTTAGAATGTAAGCCGTTGTCTCTAAAGCGAGTCACCAAAATAAATGTGGTAAATCTGAATAACTCATCATTGACCTTACCATCTCCATAAGAGTCTTATTCCTTCTTTCTGCTACACCATTCTGCTGAAGAGTGCTAGGTGCAGTCAACTGGGATGTAATCTCCTATGATGACAAGTAGTCCTTAAACTCTCCAAAGAAGTATTCCCCACCATGGTCAGATCGTAGTGATTTGATACTTTTACGTAGATACTTCTCCACCTTCGCCTTGAATTCTTTGAATTTCTCAAAGCATTCAGACTTACGGTACATCAGGTAAATGTATCCATACCTTGAGTAGTCATCAATGAAACTGACAAAGTACTCAAAGCCACCTCTAGCCCAGATTGTCATAGAACCACACACATCATAATGAACCAGCTCTAACGGTTCTTTAGCTCTATAGCCTTTGGCCGAAAAAGGCCTCTTGGTCATCTTACCCTCTAAGCAAGATTCATTGACTGGAAGTGCCTCCACTTCCAATGAATTCAAAGGTCCATCTGCTACCAGTCTGTTTATCCTTTTTAGATTAATATGACCCAAGCGCAAGTGCCAAAGAAATGTTTAATTCATTAAAGAAGAAAATTTTCTCTAATATGGTAAATTAGATGCGTTATTCATTTCAGTTAGTTGTAATGTATGAGAAATTGGAGTAATAATATAAAGATTATCCACCAATGTACCAGAATAGATAACACGTTTATTATCCTTAATAACCACAGAATTATTAAAATAAACAAAATATCCGTCTTTAGTCAATCTAGAAACAGAAACTAAGTTCCTACTAATGGCAGGTACATAAAGACAATCTCTCAATATTAAAATTCGATCTCTACCAAAACTGAGAGTGACATCTCCTACTGCAACTGCTATTACTTTTGTATTATTGCCCATATGCAGGTAAATCTTTCCATCACTAAGTTGTCAGATTTCCTATAACCCCTATAATGAATTGCAGAAATGATTAGTGGCTCCCGTATCTACACACCAGGTACCGGTAGATAACACAGCTAAATATGTTTTCACAACCAGTGAACAAAAATTACCGTGTTTGTTCTGCCTTCTGAGAAATACTGGACATAACTTTTTCTAGTGTCGGGTCTAGTTATAGTGAAAACATTTGTCTTTCGACTTTTTCACACCAGTTCGTGCCCCACTAACTATCCTGAAAAATGTGTCTCCCTATTTCTGAACTTTTTTCTTCTTCATGCCTTTCGGCCCCGATGAAGAATATTTTTCTGAAATAGACACATTTCCTGGTATTGAAGGAATACCATTTGTAGTTAAAACTATATCCATGTTACATTTTCAGTCAACAAAATTTGGTTCTGTAAGTTTGTTTTCTTTGAGTATTGAAGGGAGTTGGTTGAAATCTATTTTAATCCTGAGAATCACATAATTAAAAAAAATCGTTAATTATGATGAGTAAAATTTTAAATTTATTTTAATTTGGTTCCCTCTACCATTTTAAAATAAATTCGCCAGCAGTCTGGTAACCCGAGAATAGCATGCCACGATGGGTGGACGTCTACGATCCTTCATAAGACCAGACATGCCAATTCATTTTAATTTTATTATCTAGGCAACTGACCATGCCAAGTAAAATTAAATAGCTGACATAGTTTTGGTCCAGCATATAATAGCAGTGACTCAGATGAAGATAATACTATTATATACAGTTAAGTGTTAACCATCATCTAATCCCAAATTAATCGCTTCGCAATGAACTCTTTAGATGAAGAAGTGATTCACACTAACAATTATCCAGAACTATCCCTAAAGGAGGTTTGTACAAGCAATACCGCAATTAATCGGTCCGATGGGGAGGAAAGCCTTACTGCCAGCACGCAGGGTTTAATTACATCACCTACAAACTGCTGATCGAGACCGCGGGATTTATCTGTGAATAAATTCTATCTCATACTTAGATTTTTAAAATATTTTTTGAGAGTTATAAAAATTCGTTTAATTAAAATAAATTTATTAATTTTGAAAGTTACACGTTCTGAAAGAATCAAATATCTTTCCGTGTACACGATTCTAAATATTCTAGTTTATCAAACTATCTTTCGAAAGTCACACGATCAGAAAGAATCAAATATCTTTCCGTGTATACGATTCTAAATATTCTGATTTATCAAACCATCTTTTTGTGTTTAAATGCGCAATAAATAAAATTTAATAAATGTACAGTTTTTTTTCAGCTTTTCAGGTAAGGTAGTGATTAAAGGCATTTATTTATTTTATTTTTCGTTCCACATTTTTCAAAAAATAATGATTTATTTCGATTAAATATTTTTCTATTTAATTAATTCAAAATCTAAAATTAATTTCTACGTTTTTTCAAGATATCTTATTTTTAAAAAAAATCATCTTTAAACGTGATATTTTGTAAAAAATAAAATATTTAAATTTTTTTCCATTTAATTAAAATTAATTAATTAAAATTTTTAATTTTACTTTTCATTACAAAATATTTTAATTAAAATTGAATATTCAAATTAATTAAATTAACAAAATAAATAAAATCAATAAATATCATCTACGTAATTAAAATATAAAAATAAATTAAATATAAGATAAATAAATATTATTCTAATTTTATTATTCAATTGAAATTCTAAAGAGTTTCAGTCATATGTTGTTGTAGATAAATTACAAATCTCCCAGTTATCATAATTCCAGTTTTCTCAGATCAATCCATATGAAGATAAGCCACGGCTGTTTTGCTTTCACCGAAACACTGCTGCGTCACAAGAAATCTGGCGCCTTTTGTGCGTTTGGATTAAAACTTGCTTCCAAAAAAATCCGCCACTGATTTTTCTGGAAAATTGGATTTTCTTTTTCTCTTTGAAAAAAAATACTGCCGAGAATAAAACAGCCCAAGCTTTCCAAATCAAAACACCCGCCGCTTGGATCCAAAGCTGTTTCGAAAAGAAGCTTCGTTTGGAGATCACTGCTGCGGTTTGGGACAGTGATTGCGCCAGCCTGGCACTGAGTTGGCGCCTGGAATTTGCTTCAGTGCGCTGTGCTTGGGAATTCACTGCCGCGGTTTCAGTTTATTTGCTGCGGCTTGATTTTGCGCTGCTGAAAACCGGCGCCGTTTGGGAATTGCTGCACTGCTTTGATGGAAAAGCTGCCGACTGTAGGCTTGTTTTGAGCTGCGCCGGCGGCTCTTCTTCTTTTCTCCCTTTTTTTTTTTCTCATTACTTTCTTTCTTTGAAAAAAAAAAATAGAAGCAATATGGAATCCGGCGCCACTGTTGGGAAAAAGCTCACCGTTTTGCTTCCTGGGATTGCGCATCAATTTTTTTCATGATGATGCAAAATACATGTGGCATCAATCATAACTCATCATCCATTGAGTCATCATGTTATCATGCTGAGGCTATTAACATTCCAAGAATTCCTTGATCCATTTAAACCATTATCACCACGTGGATTATCACTCAAATCATGGATACCCATGATGACGTTGAAGGTGGACCATTAATTTGAATGCACATCGAGAAACAAATTACCAAGTCCAGTAGCGCAGCAAGCAAAATCTCAGCGGCGTACTTTGCTCTTATTTTTCGATATTCTTCCATCTTTTTATTTTTTTGTTCGATTCCATAAAATTAAAAAAAATACAAGAATTAGAAATTTAAAAAAATAATAATTTTTACATTAATCCTATGCCTCCGTAGAGTTCATAATCAATTAATCTATCACGGTCAACTCTTGTGATTAAAAAATTAATTAAATAATCAGTATTCATTCAAACCATTCAATTAAATATGAAAATAAATGATAACCATAAAATCGGGATTAGAACGCTTGCAAAACAAAGTTAGCACAGTTCTAAATCTATCCGGCCCCGATAACCATAAACAAAAAACAAAACGGCTCTGATACCAATTTTGACGGTAATACTGTCAAGATCATTGCTTTTTAAAAACGATTATCGGTAAAAAATTAACTGGACGAAAAAATACCAAAACGGGTTCCAGAAAAAAACTTTGACGTCGAACGATCAAAAATAAACCCGTGCAACCAAAATTAATTTAGAAAAATACCTCTTGTAGATCTAATCTTCAATAACGACTTGATTCCGAGTTGAAACTCATGTCGGATTTTCTACTGTATTCTCTTATGCGATCCTCGAACGTAGTGTGGGTTACGATTCTTCGAGCACTTGTACCGGTAGAATCCCGATATATTTTTAAGTCTTGAAAGACAAAAATAATATATCAATAATGATATGAAAATCATTCTAAACTGGTTTAACCTACCCGCATATATATAAGGCTACAGCAGGGAGCTGGGGAGTAATTATGGGTAAGACTTCCAGTGGAATACAGATACCTACGGACGGTTTCTGCAATTATAGAAAGTCGCAGCGATTTTCTGTAATTTTTATAAAACAGTGAATTACAGTTCACACCACTAAATAACTATAATTGCACTCTAACCCATAATCTCAAGACCTTCTTGCATTGAGCTTCTCTTATTAAATGCTTACCAGTTCTCCCCACGTTAACATTTTCAATACCCGCCAATTAAATTTAATTATTGACAATTTAATTTAATCGTATCTTGATATTCCTTAAACCCTTCCACTTAACTTATTTGACCGCTGGATAATTAAATCCAACTGTAGGGCTTGGCCTAGTCAAAACTTATTAGCATCCTTAAGGGGGTATAGTTAATCTCAATATTTCAGGACGTGAATTTCGTTAATAATTAATATTTACCATATAAATAATATCGCTATCCAACTCTCCAGAAATATAGACTCATATAAGATCGCACCCTCTAATGAATCAAAACAACGAATATTAAATATATGCAAATCAATAAT